>JAQIXA010001905.1:0-21041 GCA_034699045.1 Nanhermannia cf. coronata Gr-Ori-00579
AATCGATAGGTCTTACGTAAGTCTGTTTTTTGGGCTTAAGTCCTTGTTATTTCGCTAAATAGTGTGGTCCCTGTACTCTGTATCAATTGCTAAATGTACATAATGTAAAAGGTAAGTATCTGATATACCTGTGCATACTGCATACAAGTGTATTTTATAGAATTTAGAATTGATTTTTATCACATAGTAATATTACCTACCTACCTATTTATGTACCTTTATAGTGCACTACCTGGTAGTCAACTACAAATCAAATAGCATAGGATATACATAAAAGCATTTCATTTAAATTTTCAAATCAACATCAACCGTCAACTCATTTAAGTAAGTTAGAGTTAGTTCGCAGGTCTTTCATTAAAAATTCATCATATTCCTCACATAAACAAACCTATTACCTACAAAACATAATGTTCCTACAGTATACATACATAATATAAGTATATTGATAATTCAATAAGGTTTTTAACTATAGACATTGTACATGCATAGTAGAAAGTATTTGATATTCCTTTGGGCACTGGCTCGTGTCGAATCTTCTTAATTTGCAAAATAAAAAAAATAAAAGTAAAAGTGAAAGGATTACTCATCTGACCTTCGATAGAACACCAACGATTCAAATTTAAAAAAAATTAAAAATGAGTAATATCTGAATCAAAACTTGGCAAAAATAATTTGATTATTATACCTATTTTGTATTTGTATTGCAAATTGCCGATTGACTGATCCTGAGTAAAGTTATAGGTATTTAGAAAAACGAGTGTAGTTACTTTTATAAGACATTTTACCTAATACCTACATAATATATTCCTTCCGTATGTGCGCCCAAAAATCATTTTGAAAAGCCGATACATACCTGTCCTGTGTTTGTGTTTTTAAATGTGATTTAAGCTTATGTCTAAATTTTGATATACATATACATACCTACTTTGTCAAATAATCATTTTTAAATACTTATACAGAGTAGTAGGGATGGAAGTGGTCAGAAGGCGGTTACATTTTATTAAAATATATTTTATTTTTCATATTTTATTTGCAAATGTTTCGGGGATTATAAGATTGAATCTTTACAAAAGACCGGAATTTCAAGGTAAGCCGAATCCTTGCTAAAATAGTTAAGTACCACCCTTCTTTGTCTATTAGCTTCTTGAAAGTTATTAAAACTAGATTCAAAACTTATTCAAAAAAAGCATATCATATTATATGGCGGCATAACTAAAAGGTATGATAAACCTTTATAAGATCAATAAGATCTGTATTTTTAATGGTTTTAATAATTAGGTAAGAGGTAGGAATTGGGTCAAAATTTAAGCATTTTTGGTCAATTACTATGTATTATGCATCCCTTGAATTTTTTTGAGATTTTGCTTTAGATTGTAGATTTGTTAAAAAGTTTTTTTAACTTTATTGGGGTAATTTTATGCAAATTTTCTCAAAATTTGTAGGTGAATCTCTTCAATTATTTGTGGATACTGGAATATGCACTGATTTTCCGAATATTTGGAAACGAGATGTGGCTTCACTTGAGTTGACTGGGAGTGATTGTGTAAAAATTTACGAAAATGTTGGTAAGATACTGAAAGAGTAATTTATCTTGACCTACCTCTAATATAAGTAGTCTTTCTTTCAATCTGGAATTAATTATATTAATTGTGGTATTGAATTCTTGTCAAAAATTCTTTATTTTTTTAAGACTGCTTCGGGGACTATATGCAATTGTAAGTCAATAATTACACTTTCCGGATACATAATAAAGATTTTGAATTTGATTTCTATGCAAATTTTGTGGTTTTACTGTAGATCAAGAGGGAATTCGAGTCAAAGGGATTTGACCTTTTTGAATGAGTTCAATAGGAAAGCCTCGTCAGTGATTAACTGCGATCCTTTTATACCGCCAGGAATTCCAGGTAAAAACTCTAATTTTTGCAAAATAATCGTAGATTATTTAATAAAAATTGCCATACATCTAATCTAATAATGGTAGGATTCTCTTGAATTTTATATAGAGTATATCTACACTAGTTATTATACTTATTGTTAGATAAGACTTCCTCTTGGCATGATATTGAAAAAAATTTCAAAATTTTCTTTTGGAAGTTTTTTGAATTTCTGTTCTGAATTTTTACAAGTAAAAGTGTCATACAATTTCCTTAATGGAGATTGATTTATTGAATCCTTTTCCTTTATAGTCTTTTTTTATCTAAACTTATTTTATTTATGTTTATTTTATGATAGACAGACTAATGTGTCTGACAATATAGCTCTATTTCACTTATCCAAAACGTGTGAGGTTCGATTTTGTATACCCTACTATAAATATCATTAAGTATACCTTAAGTAGTGTAGTAAGTAGGTAGCAAATATAGTTAATAATGAGAAATAGTTTAAACCTATTTTGTATTATAGGAGTTATTTCTGTTTTCTGGGGAAATTATCGTGGGACGAGTGAATATGAGCAAATCCAACTAGGCGACTACTTACCATGTCATAATTTCAGAGAGCAAGTTAATGGGCTATTTGTTCATGGAAATTGTAATTAAAATATCAAATTATTCTATTTTTAAAGAAATCAAACATTTTTTATGAACGGGTGATATTAATATATGTATATAAATATACCTAGGTGTTAAACTGTACGAAGACATTGGATGTTACGGTCAATATTACCAGCCAACAATATCACAATACACACCAAACAGGTATCACAATAGACACCATACAAAATCCCAACTTTTTTGTTAAAAATTTCGAAATTTCAAAAATATACCTGTGTATTTTTTTATCTTAGTCAATTAATCCGGTTTAATCAGGGTGATAATAATTACAATTACAATAGAAGACAGCAACAACAATACCAGCAACAGTATCCTAGTTCAGGTTTAGGTCCAGGTCAAGGACGTATGGACGAGAAGGTGTACAGGTCAATGGCACTCTGTTCATCAGAATATTCCTCAGGGTCTACTTTTCAAGTCAAGTCATTTGCCTTTTTTGTTTCAGCGTTTCTCATATACTTTTTCAAGTAAACTTTGAATTCAATAGTAAGATTTGATGAGCTTTAATATAATAACAAGTATACAGAATAGTACCAGTCCAGTCGAGTAGTACCAATTACAGTTTTTTACCTATCACTATGTATAATCTAGTTTGTAAGGTACATTAAATTAAAGATTGGGAAAAAATAAGGTTTATTCAAATATACTAATTCAGCTATGAAAAACATAATTCCTCAAATAAACATAAAAAATTGAGGCAAATGAGTCGTAATTTTGAAATTGAACGAATAAGCCAAAATGTCTTTTTTACTTTTCCATTTTTTGTAGCCCTTTGTATAATAAAATTGTAATGTATGCTATGTAAGTTATGTTAAAGTAAACGAATTTTGTAAAATTTTTTGTAATTTCTCAAAATATTTAAGTAGGTAATTAGGGGTGCATTAAATACTAGTAAAGTAATATAATTTAGTGTATTTGATCATGAGAAATAATTACTGATAGTACTTTTTATCTCTATCATTATACCTTAGCCTTAGCCTTAAAGTATATTTCAAAAAAATTGTTTGAAAATCTTGAAACTTAAAAAAATAGAGTTAATATTTTACAAAAATATTCGAGTATTTTACATTTATTGCATAATATATTCTATATGGTAATAAAAATGAACAATCTTTAAATAACAAGTACAAGTAGGTAAGTACTTATAAAAAATATATTTCTTACTTATAATTATAAATATTTGTAATTTGTGATACATATCATTATCAATCGTAATTGTAATCACTTTTAGTTTTTAGCAAGATTCGATTTTTGTATTGTTCTACACATTTTTTTGTAAAATCAGAGAGTTTAGAACGCAAAATAATAAATATTCAAGTTTTATAAAAAGATTAAAAATGACTTAATAAAATTCATAAAATTATTTACCTACTAGGTACTATACATAGTTTATGTACAAATATATAACAGACTTAAATCGTACTATAATTTACTAATTAACAAAAAAGCGATTTTTATAAGTAAATAAAAATGAATATCAAAATCACGATGAGGTTGAAATAAGCCGTTCCTTTTCAGACTCATCATTATCATAATCGTATTCACAAAAGTCATCATTATTGATTATTTTTTTGGCTAGGTTATTTTTATTATCCCAAAACAAATCCTTATCGTAGGGTTCGATACACAAGTCCTTGGTTTCTAGGGTCGTAAGTGGAAGGTAGCTATAAAAGAATCGAAAATTCTAATTATCTCAATGTCTACAAAAGCCAATTTTTCATTTATGTATCTCAGAATAGTATTTTGTGTATTACTCTACTTTAGAGCAAAAATAAAATTAAGGAAACTTAATGAAAAGCATTTAAAGGTTGTTACTGATATTATAACTTACTGTAGCACCAATTCTACATAAATAGCGGTTCCTGAGAAGAAAATCTGAGCGTGGGTGTAGCGTAGTTGTTGGAGTTGCAGACTCAAATAATTCATCTCTTTGTAAAGATTCTTGTAACCTTTATATCCATAAATATTTACATATAGTTGACACAGATAATGAGCAAATGATAAAGTTTAAGAAATTAAGAAAATGAAAAATGAAATTAAAATAGATATGAAAAATAATAGTAATAATCGTTCGTCAATATTAATGTCGTGGTAAATATACAGATTCAGTAAATTATATAATGTATCTAGAAAAGAATACATCTCTAGAAATATACTCTGATTTTTTGTTCTGAGTCATAAGTTCGACATATTTGCGTAAATAAATGTTCATATTTACTGAATTTGAATATTTACCACAACATCAATATTTTAATAGACAAAAGTAATCTAATCTAATAAATAGGTAACTAATTGTATTATAGTTATGTCGCGCAATTGTATATAGGACCTATATGTATAAATATATAGTAATCAAGAAACGAGAAGAATGAGAACCAAAAAACCAATAACCAAAAAGTAGAATTGTTGAAATAAAAAGATTAGCTATAAAAATGCATAAGAAGCTTTATTTTTACGAGTATTATAATATTGTGTAATAGGTTACGTTAAATTTATGTTAAAAGTAAGTAAAAGATCTTTAAAATGATAAGAGTTTAATACGTAAAATGAAAATGTTTGTAAAATATTAGATCTACGAAAAATGACTAGGATAACAGTACTGATAGTGTAAATGTAAGTAATCTTTAATAATAATAATGTAAAGTGTAGAGTGTTATAGAAGTGAGTAAGTATAATGTAAGGTTTTGAAAAAAAAATCTCACATTTTTTCATGCTCAAAGCGGTCCCTCTGTTCTATCGACATATTCAAAAGTCCAGATCCACTTGCATCTTTAAACCAAAGAAGAATTGTAAAGAGAAGTGCTCCTGTAAATAAAAAAAAGCATATAATTAGGATTAGAACAATAGTTATTTGCTACCTAGCTATTATTTCATTTTTACCGCAAAGCCAGGCTAAGAAAAAGACTTCTAGAATAAGATAGCCTCCTTGATCAACAATGTAACCAGCGGCCATCGATATCACAGCTAGACCAAGATTCTGAAATGATTGCATCCTATACCCATAAAAAATTTGATTTATGAAGTAAATATCTAGTTTCTTTGTTTTGCATAATATGCATTTCAGTATAAAAGTAAAATGTCTTACAGTCCATATGCAGTTCCAAGTTCTACATAAAAATGACAAGAATTTGATGACTTGACTTATTCTTATTAAGACTTTAATTTTTTTAATCATATTTAATTTGTTGAACTTACGATATTCAGGTACAACAAGGGAAACCATAGGCCAAAGTGACGAAGCTAATAGCGAATATCCTAATCCCATTGTTATCATTGCAACATATGGATTTAAAAAAGTAAAGGCGAGTAAACCATGAGCTAAAAGAGTGACTAGTATGGAAATAAAAATCCAGAAAACCTAAATAAAAAGCAGCAGCATTATAAATTATACACAAAGATAATGATTAAGCATATAGAAAGTTATTTCATACATTTCTTCCGATTTTATCCACAACAATTCCAAATAAAGGTGATCTAGCAAAAAAATATTTTAAAATGATTAAGATCATTAATAAGAAAGGAATGTTAAATTTGACGTTTAATAACTTACGCAATTGCAGATATAAAGTATAAAATACTGTTAACAGTATTTGCTGAAGCTGGTGAGTAATCAAACTTTCGTTCAAAAAATACTCTAAATAAAATAAAACGATGATTTGATCAAAAAACATCTTTTCTATGTATTACTTATGTAGTCAAAAATATACAAAAAAACTTACTTTCCAAGAGCTATAAATGGAAAAATTGCAACATAATATGAAATGCATATTATGCACATAAGCCAAAATGATAAAGGGAAATCTTTTACATCCTACAAAAAAAATATAATTATCATCGTTATTATTAAACAACACAAACATATACATCCAATATTAATTCCTACCGTGAAACGAACTACTTCAGGGTTAGTTGGTTTAGGTTTTTTGAGAATTTTTTCTGCACGGAAATCGAAGATTGCAAGTAGGATTGCGCAAAAGAGACTCAGAAGACAAGTAACGGAAGCTATAATTAAATAAATATGGATTATGAAATATATAACTCTCCTTTTTGCATATTAAATATAATGAATATATTATGTGTAATCCAACATTATGCAATAGCAAATGGATAAAATAATATATAAAATATCTTACCAATCAATAGAACGACACCGGTACATGTGTATCCTTTATAATATTCATTCACCCATTTGTAAACGGGCTCCATTAAATTGAAATTAACAGTTGATCCAACACGAGCAAAACTCATTTGTAAACCAAAAACAAGATTAAGTTCTTTTCCTTTAAACCAAAATACTGCATAAGAATTTTGGGCTACAGCCTGTTAAATAAAAATGTATTATGCTCTAATTTAACATCTTATATATAAATTATTAGAAGGATGTAAAAAGTAAATCAATACATACCAATGACTCTCCACCAATTCTAGAAATTAAATTTGATAAATTGATGAATTTTTAAGTATAGATAGGTAACGGTAAAGGTGAAGGTACTCAATTTATATTAGACAATCTTACCCAAAAATAAATCTTCCAACTATCATGAGCCAAAATATATCAAATATTCCACCAAGAGCAAATATTATTTGACCAATAAAAAGGATAATACAAAAATAGATGGTTCCCAGTCTTATTCCAAAAACTGAATCAAGTAAAAAGCCTCCAAGAAAACACAGCACTACATTTGGCCAACTATACCTAAAATCCAGAATGACAATATCAAAAAATTAGCTTGTTAGTTTAGGTAAATCAAAATACTAAAAATGTAAAATTATACCTACTATCTAATGGTAAGTAATAGCATTATTTACCTACCAAGAATATAATTGAGCAAATTGTCCTGTCGTGATGTCCATATCTTGTATAAAATTATCTTGCAAAGCTCCAGGATTATCATAGCAAAAATATGAGCCTAAAGGTAAAATACAAAAATGATTTTAAAATTTTATACTCCACAAATATGGTAAGTAAATGTTAATTGATTTGATTGACTAACCGAATCCCAAAAAGCACATAAATATAAGCTGAAAAGAGAGAACAGTAAAAATTAGTAAATACAATTAGAAAGAATGAATTATTATCTTTAATGTGTATTCCACTTACAACAATGAATCTATGTAAAGTTGAATTTGGATTACAAAATGAATAACCACATCCTTTTTTAAATTCAACTTCGTTTCCATCTTGATCTTGACTACTGTCACCTAGAAGATCTTCGGTATCCGCCATTATATTGGTTTTCTAAATTACAATAATGGTGATTGTGGTGGTGGAAGTACAATATTGTCAATCTAAAAAACATAATTAAAAAACCTTTTTATTAAATTACCGTTACTAATTTACATTTATTGAAATTTGTACTACATTACTAATTTACTACAATACGTGACCCGACTAGAGCTCTGAAATGAAACCCACAATTTTGACTTAGGTACCTAATTTCATAAGGAAATAGATACAACTTTTACTACTGTATAGAGTAAAAATTGCAAGTAAATATACCAAGTAAATAGGCCAGAAATTGGTTATTCAGTGCTGAATTAAAAATGAATACACTGTACTACAGATACTGTTAGTAAATACAAAGTACATTGATCTCTATTCTCTAGATTCAAAATATGGTCATATAAATCAGCTCTGAAAAACCCGTCCCTCTCATCAAATACATAAATAAATGCATGTAAAACAGATGTCAATATTAGGTTCTTCAGAGCTGAACTATGAACTATAAAGCAAGAGAAAAATCTATTAAAGAGAAAAATTACCTTTTGTAATGAAAGTTGAAAGTTTGGAATCGAATGGGCGTAATTGCAAAAAAACTTATTTTGACATTTTATCTAAAATAGTATTGAACAATCTAACACAAATAAATAAAAAATGAGTCAAAAAAAGGACCAACTTGGGCCAAATCACATCATTTTGACAATTTATTGACCAATTTAACAACAATTAAAATTAAAAATAATTAAAAATTAACTTTTTAAAAATGAATCTGCTGACTGCTGATTTTTTATTTTTACAATCTAATTCTGAATGATTTCAGTTTAGGCGTATAATAGTAGGGTATATAATATGGAGTAGTAAAGTAAGTACCTATGCTATGTACACTAGTAAGAGTAAGTAGGGCCTTTTTTAGACCAAAAAAACCATCAAAACCAAAACCCAAAAACTAAGGAACGTTGACTGAACAAAGACCTTTTTTCAAAAGCAATGCAATCCATGAATTAATCTGTATCTTCTAACTGGCCTGATGAACGATTTTAACGGCTTGGAGTTTAGAATAGTTTGGATTTGGATATGTTTAAATCAAATTAAAGCTAGTTATACCGACAAGTTATAGGCAAGTATAAGGACCAACTGAGAAAAAAAGGGAAATTATTGACTATAATTTAATCACGTCATTTTAGAGTCATAAGTCATTTATACCAAGGTATTTGTTCTTAAAATACTTTGGTATATATATGGTGCTGGAAGATATACAGTGTAATAATGTCTCAATCTCAATTTCTACAAAAATATTTATTTAATCAAGGACACCAGACATATGATATGATATGATAATGTGATATCCAAAATATATGTACCCTACCTACTTATGTTAAACCTCAAGATAAAATATCTAATTTATTAATATGGTCGAGGTTGAGATTTGAGATTGAGATGAATATTTGATTTGGGGTAGTAGGTAAAACCACTTTATAAGATACTTAAGTAGGTACTTTAAAAGGTAATTATAATAATAATTAGGCATACCTATAGAGAGTATAAACTTCTCTATAAGGGCTTTTTATAACGTTCGAGTAGTAGTACATAGTAGGCAGTAGGTCCGGTACCTGATAGAAGTTTTACTGAATACAAAATCCAAGCAAATGAAATAAAATATCAGTATTTGTTAATAACACTCACCATCAGTAGTATAGGTAGTTAGTAATTTTAAGCAGATCACATTCTTCTTACATGTGATTTATGCTCTTATCCTTATAATTATGTTATAGTTCTTTAATTAATATAAATACATACGTATATGTATAGTAATCTGTATTATAAGGTTTATCTTTGTATCTTAATACAATATTTGCTAAAAGAGTTATTTAACCTTTATTTTATTAGTCATCTTTATCAGTCAGTCTGTCTTTTTGTTTGTATTATAATGTAAATTGTACTACGAGACTACTAGCATGAGGCATGAAGTATGTTATGTGCACTAGGTACCTACCATATTATACTCGATAATTATACTTTAATCTAATAAATATCCTACACTAGTTTACTAATTCATAAATTTAGTTTAAGAATTTGTTTTTAAATTATTGAGTATCATGTGAAAATGGGTGATTATTGATTATGATTTCTTTATAACTAATACTACTACTGACGAAGTGTACTAACGACTTACTTTATAATATACCTAGTATAAGATGTACGAGTATGCCTATTAGTTAGTACATGAAATTTTACAAGTTTATTTCATTTACTCAGCTCTGAAGATACATATTATTTTATTGTGTAAGTGAGACCAAAATTGAGATTTTCAGAGCTGAATTAAATGAATAGACCCAATTAAGACCATTTATTATAGATATTATATCGTAATATCTGTAATGGTTGTTTATTAGTGTTAATAAATTAAGCTTTCGAAAAAATGCTCATCAAGTTATCGTTATTATTCCCGAAAAGTTATAATATCGGTATTCCCTATTTTCCTATATGGTAGGGTACGGTACCCTACTATATAGCGGGATTCCGAACAAACTTCATTTTTTTGCTTTTTTGAGAATATGCAAGTTTAATCAATGAAAGAGTATTCCAAAAAAATCCATAAAGTTGCTATAGACAATTTGCTAAAAAAAATATTTGCAACCCATTTTTCGATTTGTAAATCTTGGAAAAATTTCAATAATTAAATTTGAGCTCCGGTCGAAAAAATCCAAAAGGATTTGTTCAAAATTTTTAGTTTATAAATTCCAGTCTACCTGATCCAAATTCGCAAGTCTTTCAAAAACCTTCAAGATGGCCATGTTCAACAGAGGTTTCTGCCAAGTCCCATTCCCAAATCTGTCACCATCGGTCACAAATTCCTCGTCAGCTGGATCGGTATTTTCATCATAAAATTATATTAAAATTTTCATTAAAATGGTATTTTCTTTGATTAGAAAACACCATCGGAAATTCGGATGCAATGTGATCCATTTGTGAGACTGATGACTTTCCCCACCAAAGCTTGGATGTTGAAAAAAATTGAGAATCATTGTGCCCCTAAGGACTCACTGGGTAAGCAAATCATAATTATTAATTATATTAATTAAATAGGACGTGAACTACCAATTTGATAAGTATGGTAGTGGTCATGGTCATAGACGATATTGGGTAGATTTATATCAAAATAGTCTTTTCAAAAAAATTATTCACTTTTTGCACATTTTAAGGGTGATGCTTTAATGGTTTTTTGCAAATGTTTGATATTTAGGTACTTTGAAGATTTTGCAAAAAACCATTAAGTTACTCCTTTATAGTCTACAAATTGTGATCACTAATTTTAAGTGAAAGCATGCTTTCACTTTATCTTGTACCTAATACTACTACTACAGCTTACAGCTTACTACTACAGCCCTATTAATTTCAATTACACATTCTCATTTTTTTCAAAATTAGTTTAACTTTTTATATTTAACTCTTTAGATTTGGCTTTATCTGCTTGCTATGATCATCATCGTCAGTTTTGGGTATCATATCATAATTATCATAATCATGTTTCTTTATACCAATAACACTGAGAAAATGGTTTTAAAATTGATCAATTTTTGTGTTTTTAGGCACCAAGAGCTCAAACAGTTCATCAATGTGCTACTTATCGTAACAAAAATATCTACCATTAATTTCTGTACTTTCTGGAAAATTTTTGTCGAAAAATTTGGCCTTTAATTTAATTTTACTTTTGTAGATCTCTACCCATGGGGAAGATGTCAAGCCAAGATCTGCCGAATGCAGAACTTCAAGCAATGTATTTTTTTTAATGTAATTTTTAATAATTTATGAAATTACCCTCGTAAATGATTGCATAGGTAACGTGCCCAGTGATGATGGAGAACTTGGAAATTATCTACGAGTTGCTATTAACCCTTACAATGACAAGAATCTGGAAATTGGTGTTGGATCCCCACATGTTTCAAATGCAAATGCTGGGTAAGACTTTTCAAAAATCTGAGACAAATTTCATATTTTATGATCACCGATGAATTTTGTTTGCATTCGTATATCATATCATATTATATTATATTTGTATTTTATTTTTAGATATGGAAGATCTGCTGGAGGACAACCTTACAGTACTTAAGTTAAGATTAGGTTTAAGAAGCTTGATCTTTAGCAAATTATTCAAATTCAAAATAGACTTTGTATTGTATATTGTATATTGTAAATGTAAATTGTATTCTGTGTATTGCTCTATGTGAAATAATTTTTCATAAAATATATTGTATTTATTCGATTATTTTAATATACTTGTTGTTGTAAAACATTGGATAAAACAGTAAAAATAAAAATAAATATACGCAACTAACTATAATATAATAAAAACATTCTAAAAGTTTAAAAATGACTAAAAGTTTAAATACTGGACTTGCTTAAAATTAGTTATTGCTTATAATTAAATCTTAAATTAGGTAGATAGTAATATACATATATAGCTACTATTATAGGGTACAATTAGATACAAAGACAGTTTAATCTAAAATATTTTATTATCTTTTTATCAGACTTGTAATTACTGGTAGTGTAGTTATTTCAATAAAACGGCCAACCTGACTCGAATTGGATCATTTTCTTTAAGTGATGCCAACCATTTTCTAAATGCTAGGAAAAGTACACCTAAAACCACTATAAGAGCACCCATTAAGCTGAAATAAAATAAAAAATCAAGTAATTATGTAATTTATTTCAAAATTTTCAAAATTTTTAAAAGCTTTGAATCTATCTGTAAAAGAGATTACCTAAAGATATCTGGATAGACATCGAGAAAAAAAAGTTGCAAAATAAATGAGAATATGACATCACAAGTGCGAATCACAGATACAATCCCCGCTTGTTCGAACTTGAAGCTTACTATGTATAAATAAAAAAAATACTTGTAAATACCTATCCTATACATTCTTATTATTTAGTATCACTTTTATCAAAAATTTCAAAATTTTGTAAATTATCTAACCTGTGATTAACATTTGCCCTATGAATGTGAAGAAGGCGGTCGCTATTGCATAATACCAATCTTGTCCATTTTGAGGAATTTCAAATTTCCCTATTGATAATGAAAGGATTGTGAGAATGACCACTGACTGAAGGCCAAAGTATCCAGAAATTAAGGCAAAGTGCATTTTTCTCAGGTACCTAATGTACACATAATACGGATATATGTAAAATAAGCATTTAGGTTTTGTAATTAGTTATAAATGTATCGAAATTACCGAAGTATCACAAATGTAGCTGTCGCACAAATCATTGCAAGTAAAGCGAAGCCAGTTCCAATCTGATAGAAAGTAGACAAATATTTAGAAAAATTTTAAAACACCTTTAATAAATTGGTTTACCAGTGTATCTGTATCAAATTCCTTTTGACCAGTGAGGAAGGGTGGTCTTGCCAAAATAATGACCCCAACAAATGTCATGAATGCCGTAATTAGAGGAAATATTTCGCATTTTTCTCCCAGAATCAAATGAGCTGATAGAGTGACAAAGACTGGAGTTGAAAATACGATAACTGAGCTATCTGCTAGTGTTAAACTGTTTAAAATAAAATAGTTATTAATAAAACCATCTTTAAATGCCTAAATTATTCTTTTATAAATTGACTTACTATTTAAGAGATACAAATGCCAAAATAACAGCAGAACAACCAGTAAGTCCTCGAAGCTACAAAATTAGAAAAAAAAAGTTGATTAAAATTCCTTATGATTTTTACCAAACTAGATGATGATCAAAAATTGAAATATTCTTACAAAAAGTATAAATAAAGTTTTCCTTTTCTCGAATTCGTTCAAGGGCCAAATTGAATTGAATATCGGTTTCTTTTGAACAAAGTGAACATAACATATTATGGGAATTGAAGGCACCAAAATTCCCTAAAAAAATAATGATCTAGATTAGAAATCATATTCTTATAACTATCTCTAAAACATAAAGTGCTACAAAAATTTGTGTTACAACAAAGGTCAATAATACTTAAGTATACTTATATGTATTTGTGTATATAGATTATTACACTTTTTAAAAGAGAGATGAAATTTATTTTTAATTGACCATTTAAGATCAAGTTGTGATATTTTGAGAAAATCTAAATCTTTGCTAATAGATAGGTTTGTTAAGTATACCTGAAATCTCCAGACACCGATAGCAAAAGGATGATATGAAATGAGCATTTTCACATACATTGTTGCAATCGAAAAGCATAACGAGCTTCCAAGTGCCGTTAAAATCCCAATGTAACGTCGATTTGGCTTTTTATCATCAAATTTTTGACTATTAGCTTGCTCAATATCATTATTGTCCTCAGGATCCGGGATAAAATTAAAATTCAATTCAGTGCCATCCCTGATAATCTCATTATTGTCATGATCCTTCAATGTGAGCAATATAGATTCACTTTCACCATCATTTTTCTTTTTATCTTTTTTGCTAATAAATGGATTAGATATAAGTAGATTCGATACAGAGAATAATTTCTTGCCAGTAGTAGTAGTAATAGTAGTACTGTTAGTTGAAGGTTGCTTATAGTCTTTGTAATTACGATTTGTAATCGAGTTTAAAATTTGTTCATTGCTATCCAAATCACCTGCAGGTAATGATGTTGACCTTGATTTCTTTGGCAAAATTAATTTCTTATCGCTTTCACTGGATCTTGGTGAGGTTGGCGTATCTGATAGATTCACATTGATCAATGAGGTTGGTGTATTGTATATAATGTCCATTTCCAGGCGAGAATTTACAAAAATTATACAAAAAAATTTAAATAGTTACTTAAATTAAAATAAAATGTTGCAAATTAATAGCAAAAACTAAAGAAAACTGGGTTTCAAATCCCGCTTTACGAAGTTGGCAAAAATCCGAAAGTCACCTGAAACTTGACTTTGGTCATGACCATGACTATAATGTAAACCATACCATAGTAGTACTTATACTTAAATAGAACCTAGATAAGTATAATGCTACTATTTTCTCGAGAATCCGGTACATAATACTACTACTACTACAAAGTAGTCTAGAACTAGAACTTGGCAAATCGATTTGCATTTTTCTATATAACAGTTGGTAAGAACTTCAGTTGTATTTCTGTGTAAAGCAGTCTAATATCGCTCGTAAAATTTTAATCTAACTATTTAATTATAGTTAGAAAGACTCGAAATATCATTTCTTGAAATTTTACAAATATTTTTGAGAATAATGACTTGAAAACCAGCTGAGTTTTGCAAGAAAATTGTTAGCAAAATTCAACTTTCAATTTCAATTTCATGAATTTTTTGGGATAAAAATGTTCTAATGATCAAGATCCTATGATTATGATACATATAATGAATGTTTATTGTGTATACAGTATACTCGTACCTATTTAAAGAATTTCAATTTCAAGCTAGGGTATTATACTCGTAGTATATACATGTATGTAGATATATAAGTACTTGTATAAATAAATAGTACATCAGATTAGGTCATTTACTCTGAAAACATCTAGTGATTATGCTAGTGCCTTATAATCTGGAAACATCAGACTATTAGGCATTATAGCTCATTTGAAATTATTAAAATTTTCCAAAATTTTTCAAAATTTTTAATTTGAGCGTCAATGGATATCTGAATTTCTAATCCTTACTACCTACTTATTTACTACCTACTTACTACTTTTATAGTTAGCATACACGAATATACCTATAAAAAATTACATTTCTCGATCGAAAATTTTCGAAAACTTCTTTTCGAAGCAAAATACCTAATATTTGACAGTTCAAGAGGTCTTCTGTTATAAGTAGTTATAACTTAAGACTATAAACAATGTGAAAAGCTTTTTCCAATACACTGCCATAAATGGTACTTTATACACTACCATTTTTTAAGGTTCTTATACAGAAATCTCACTGCATTTGTGTAGGGTACTTGAGATTTGCATTATATCTGGTCTTGTGATTATTCACTCTTATTTCCATTTTTATGATGAAACATCAAAAATGTATAGCTTATCAAAATGAAATATTCAAATCATCATAAGTTAATTTGAATACTAGTCTAGTATGTATGTAACAAAAATAAAATACGTTTACCTACTTCTATTTAAAGTAATGTATCTGTATCAGTATTAGTAGTATTACAATCCAAGAATTTTAATATGTCTAGTAGTTTGTCTCAGGTTCTCAAATTTCCAATTACCCCCAAGTCATAAACTTGTACTTAAAAACTCTTCAAAATAAGTTTCAAAGTTAATGAGTGTACAACTTTGCTAATTTTTTAATCATATTTTGTGGTCTATCTTATCTATCAAATTTCAACTATGTATATGAGTTTCAGCAAGTTTTATTAGATTTCAAAAATTCTGTTTAAAACTTACAGCTTAATATTCTTACTTTTTAAACTTAACTTTTATTTTTAAAGGAAAACTTACGATTATCCATCTAGAATCCTATTAGTACCTACTGTATGAACCAATCCTATTCTATATCAGATTAAAATCACTAAATATTTTCAAAATCAAACTATACCTATACATAGGTATATCCAATTAGTGTGAGGCTATTTTGAAAATAAAAAAATCATTTAGAAACTTGAAACTAGACTTTCTCTTATTATTTTCAAAATTTTAAGTACCTAATTATAATGTAATTAAGCTATTGTATTTGTTTTTGCTAAAATATTTAGGGAAATCCATTCATTTTATCAACAAAGCCTATTGATTACTGTACCCATGTTCTGTATTCTGAATAGTTAAAAATTCATAATTATTTTTGGTGACTAATTATGTAATTTTTAAATCTGAAACTTTGTACTTGAAATAATTATTATAAAACTGTATCTCACATAATATACAAAGTAGATATGGTATTTTGCTGATTTTACTTGGAAATTGAAGTTAATGACTTTTATTATGTATTCTTCTTATACTAGTAAGTGAAAAGTCATGAGGTCAGGTCATGATATCGTAAAAAATGATTCACGTTTCAATGTTCAATTCTAAGATTCAACAGTCTGTGTGGTCAGCTTAATTTTAGTAAATAAAAATTACTTCATCCTGAAATTTTTGATGATTAATTGCAGAAAATTTGTCTCTTCAGCATTTTTCTAAATATTTGATGTATGTTTAATCACGTTTACTACAATTTTATATACTTCATTTACTATAATATCAATGATATCAATAATATTATCTATTTTAAAATAAATTATGCTTATTCTTATAGGAATATCTAATTAGATACATACTTACTTACATATGTAAATATTTCTTTTGATAAAAGTAATAACTACCTACAGAATATAAAAAAACCAGTTTTTCTTGTAATTTCATAAATTTGAAAAGGTTCAAAATCCAATAAAATGAAAACTTTTCTAAAGACAAGTGTATTTACTAATAAAAATGCAGATTTAAAGTTTTTTTTTAAAGTTAAATAAATTGATCAAATTATCTTATAACTGTATTATCCTTAATTGAATTTTTTGTAAAAAATCAGTTCTATCTGTATGTATCTATTTTTGAACATTTTCCCTTCTCTTTCTCTTGATTTTGAAAAACCGGATGTTTTATTTCATCTAATTTTCCCCATCTAATGCTAGAGTATGTTTCAAATCTCTTTTACTCATAGTAAAGTAGTAGGCAGGGTACTTGACTTTGAATATTTTTTTTTTTTCAAAAAATACTTTTGAGTAAATACACACTTAACCTACCTACAGATATTTGTCAATACTAAAAGCATTATACATAGTATACTACAGATTATTGGTATAATCCGGAAGTGGCTTAAAATACATTAGAGTCTTGACTCAAATTTCGAACGAAAAACCAATTTTGTTGATACATTTGACATTTACCATTAGTCATTAATTCAATATCCAAAATTTCGTGTTGATCATATCCACAAATATATTTTCCATTAGTTTTAGGTAGACTATTATTTAGATATTAAGTTAGTACTACGATGACAAATTCATAATCTTACATAACTCATTTATTTATATGTCCCCAGTCAGTCCTATACAATATTTTTAAAAAACATAAAAGTACCTTCTTTCTTTATCATTTTTAAGATTCATAGGAAGATTCATTAAGATTTAAGATTCATTTAAGATTCATTCATACCCTACGTACGAGCACTTGAAATTTTTTTAAAAGGTCGAGGATGATAAAGACGCTAAACAAAATCACTAATAGCTAATTACTACTCGTATTACCTACTAAAAATTTGCAACAACTGACAAACTATAATAATTAATGTTAAGTAGAAGTGTGGCTATAGGTGATTTTTGAAATAGGTTATTATTTTAGGTTTTGGTTTATAAAAATTTCCTCAAGGCCCAATATATATTGAAAAATTACGGTTCTCGAGATTTACTTACTTTGTATACATATAATTATTTGTAAAATAGATAAGTAGGGTGGGTACTTAACTATTTTTATTAGAATTTTTTTTATAAAAGTAAAAATGCTAATTTATAATATAGGTATGCCTATGCCTATTAAATAGTGGATAATATAGTACGGTATGTTCCGTTTCATCTCTCCTCAGTATAGTATGTATATTGTATATGTACGTATATCCGTAGATAAGCTTTTTTCATTCAACTTGGAGTTAAATGTTAAAATGTTAAAACAAATTGAGTTTTTATAAATATAAGGACAACGACAGCATATAGATCTAATAATACTTTATCCATATCCTTCTATATATAATATTTAACTATAACTACGATAGCTTAATACACGTAATATTATTTGTATTTGCAGTAGGGCCTATTATAAAAACCATATATATTTTTTCAGAAAAGATAAATATAACCATGAATCCAGAATCCAGACCAGAGAATCCTAAATCCACTAGATAGTTGATGGTTAGTCATTGTATAGTACATTAGTACATAGCATCTACTACTCCTTTAGTAGGGTACATAGTACATACATGTGAGTGTGTTATTTTACTTTTTACATTATTCAAATTTCAAATCCACATTTTTCGAGTCAGTCGGCGTTTTCGGTGTCAGCCAGCCTGTTGCATCTCCTCTTTTATTTCTCCTTGTAACCTTTTTTTACACAAAATCACAAAAATAATCCTTCTTTTGGCAATATTACTTTTTTACCAGCATCATCACCAGCACCATCAGCACCTTATTCCTGATTTTCGTTAAAATTATCAAATTAATTGGCCATAAATAAGGACAAACTACCTTTTTTAGATAGTAAGTACCCTTTGCCTAGAGAAAGAATTCAAAATCTGAAATCGTCCAATGGAACTTTTTA
Organism: Nanhermannia cf. coronata Gr-Ori-00579; assembly: GCA_034699045.1. Taxonomy (NCBI): domain Eukaryota; kingdom Metazoa; phylum Arthropoda; class Arachnida; order Sarcoptiformes; family Nanhermanniidae; genus Nanhermannia; species Nanhermannia cf. coronata Gr-Ori-00579. The sequence goes on from JAQIXA010001905.1 coordinate 19,034, forward strand.
ATTTTAATTTTTTATAAAAAAATATTTTTTTTAGAATTCAAGTAGCCCTTGATTTGATTCTTGACTTTACTTGCTACCTAATACCTAATTTAAGTGACTCAATTTCCTAGTAAAATTGCAATTAAAAAGTAACAAGTATTCTACAATAAGAAGTGTTCAATTCAACCTGTACTTCCAGTTCCAGACTGCGAATTAGAAGAGACATTTTTTCGAGTCTTTAGTGATTACCTGGTTCAAATTTTCGAGATGGAGAAATTACCTTGGATTCTTCTGGCGGTGGGTGCCGTGATTGGGGTCATGTCAATTATTGTTGGATGGGTCATTGTGCCGAATGTGGTCGAAAAAAAAGTTAACGAGGTAGGTACATTACTTAATTTTAATTAAGATCTTCAATAATAGTCAAGAGATTCTAACTTTTCCCAGGGAATCTTTCTAAATTCTACTAATTTAAAACTAACTAATTTTTATCCACATACATCAGTAGCATGTATGTAGTTAAGGAAGTTCAATAGTAAGTAGTAATAGTATGTATAGTAATTACCTAAATGCGTAAAACATAGGCAAATCTAGGCAAATCTTAATCTTAAATCTTAAATACAAATTAGGTAATAGGTAAGGTACTATACACTATCAAATAATAAATTTTATCCAAAGGCAAGGTATTTGTCTGGTCAGAGATAAATAATAAATATGTAATTCAAATTAAATCAGAATCAGCGATCAAGTAGGTTATAGGTAGGCAGGGGTAGGGTAGGGTATCATTAATTTTAAAATATAAGTACCCTACTACAGACTACAGCCAGCAGCAGCCAGATAGTACCTACTTACTGATACAAAGATAAGATACATAGTTGGAAATTAAAATTAACTGCATTAGATATTTAATTTGATACGATGACGATAACCTCAATATTCAATATGTAGAATCTAGAATGTCTTTGAATTTGAATTTGTCTGATAGATCGAAAGTTCGAAAGAAACCTCTAGAATAAGTAAAGCAAGGTATGAGTAGTATGATATGAAAGTATGACATGACTTAAACAAAATAAAAAGTAATGAGTAGTAGTATTGGGACGATTTAACATGTCTCAGTATTAGAACTCCAGAATCAGTCTCAAGCTCAAGTCAAGAGACAAATTAACAGAGAGCCAGCAAAAGTAATAAAATAAAACTTTACGACTTTTTAAGAGCTTTAAATTTTACATTGAATTAATACTTAAATTACTGTCTGTCAGTATCAGATTCTGATTATTTAATATTTTAATAATACTACTTACTTTTAGAGTACTTTTATTTTAGGTAAATGAATAGTAAAGTGCAGTAGTCAAATTTAATTCTAAACGATATTTATCTACAAGTACAAGTACATACCTACTACTTTTAATTACTTGCTGCCTGACTACTGACTGATTACTATTGAACTGATATATTTATTAATTTGTCTTCTGTTTTTAAGATAAAATGCATAGATAAAATAATGGTCTGGAATGATATGATAAAATGCTAAAATTATGTTATTTTATTATTAAATGGAATGGATATGGAAATGTAGCTAACATCAGTGCAGTGTCGGTATTGATATGATAGAGTAGGTAGTAGTAGGTATGGTTATGGTATTCATATTCAAATTCATAAAAACCCATTTATTGATTTCATTATTTCAACTGTTATTTATTGTGTATTTGGCCCAAATGTTTTGAAATACAAATACATACCACAAGTAGGTAGTATAGTGAGGTATAGTGTAGTTTAGTAAGTAAGTAATGCGTAGAACTAAAACACAATTTCAGTATAATTTGTAATTTAATAACAATATTATTCCTTTTAGTTAAATAAGTAAATAGAAGTAATCTGCGTCTGAAATCAGAAAATTCTTTTATCTCTTGTGTCGAGATAGGCAGATTGGTGACAGATTCAGATTCTATGTAATACAGGGTTCGCTCTTGGGTCTAACGGAGAGAGTAAATTTAGCCCACTTTTTTAAAATTCCTGACATTTGAGAATTTAT
>JAQIXA010001906.1:0-21037 GCA_034699045.1 Nanhermannia cf. coronata Gr-Ori-00579
TCCCAGAACCTACAACATTACCACCACCACCACCACCTCCAACAACTGAAAATCAAATGTACCATCACCAGCCATCAACTGATGCACCAGTTAAACCTCCAACAGCTTCTGAGTCCCCTGAACTTCCAGAAAAACCTGAAATCGACTCAACATTTCCAGTCCTGACCAATTTTGACATGAAAAAAAGTAAGATTGAATCCAAACCTCGAATGTCCCATATGCAAATGAACAAAATGAATATGAATATGAGACCAAGAAATGAAATGAAAAGTCCAGAACCAGAGGGCTTGGCCTGGGGTGACTTTGACACAAACGAATTCTCCATTCGATCCTCAAATCCAAATAATGTTCTTGTACGAATTGGACAACATTGAAATACTTAAATCATCTTTGACTACACTTTATTAAACTTGATACATATCTACCTATAATATGCAAAAATACATTTATTTTATATATTTTTTACATGATACGCACACAAATTCAAAATTATTTTTATAATCTTATGCAGATAATCTGAATCTAATCTAAATAAAATATAAAGCATTTAAAAATCTAAATATCTAACTTAATTTTAGTAATTATTCTTAATTGTATATTTGTCTATTTTTAATATACCTAAAAATAGTCTTGCTTTTAAAATTCTCTGAAAATAAAGTTAAGGATAGGTATAATCAGTACTTACTCTATCATGATATAAGTTATAAGTTTCATATTCAGGAATACAGGTAGGGTATATCCTTAATATGTAGGGACTTACTTAACATTTAAGTACTTCTTACTTTCACCATATTTTACATAACACAGATTGTTTCCAGCTTTTATAAGATTTCAGATTTCAGAGATTATCTGCAAAATTTTAATTTTTCTAACCTACGAGTACTTTAATCTAAAATCTTAACTTATTTATGTAATTCTAATAAAGGTAATTATTAGAAAACTATCCTATATCTATATCCTAAATAAACTATCCTATAACTAGATTATCTATGTATATAGTATCTTAAAACTTTTTATAGCTACATTTTTATAATTAAATTTTTGCTTTTTTTAAATTTGAAATTTGGAAACCTGACTTAAAATTTCCTTTTGCTTACTTTGTTCCTCTTGAATTTTGGCCAGCAAATCCTGGATTTCCTCATTACGGAGGTCAATAAGAGTCTCGAGGGATTTCTTTTCTTTTATGAGCAATTCTTCTGAATGCGAAATCTATAAAAAAAAATACATAAAAATGATTACTAACTGATTTTACTACTGATAGGAATAGGAGCTGCGGACATAGCATAACTGATGATAGTAGATAGTTGCAAAATGCAATTCGACCTTATATAAATATTTTTCTTATGCATTATATAATTATTTTAAATAAATAATCCTTTACCACATCAAGACTATGCATACTGATGCTACTCCTAGGATTAGTAGACTTCATTTCTCCTGAATCTGAATTGGTCCTTTTTAACTGGCCCAGTTTCACCTCGTGAAGATTTTTCTTCGGCTTCATTAATTTGTGCATATTTTGGTCCTTTGGTTCATGTTTCAAAAGATCTATCAGAAAAATTTACATTAGAGTAACTTTGTAGCCGATCTTGTGAAAATTTAAATTAGCGATAGAAAATAGAAAGCCATTTTAACAATATTTTTTTTTCGAACCTCTAGCTTTATCAGAATCCTCGTGTTTAGGAATTTTTGCTTCAAAATGTCTACTTTCAAGTTGATATCTCTTAGCTGATGGTCCAGCACCAGGACTAGCAGCTGCAGCTTCTCTTTTAATCAATTTCTTGGGCTTTTCAAGGCTTGTATCATCAATATTTTTTCTTTTTCCACCTCCGGCTGAGCCTGGCTGGACAACTTTAGCATTCCTTTGAGGAACTTTTCTTCTAGTATCCTTATCTTTATTAGCTTTAATCTTCTCCATTTTCCTTTTATAAATCAAATAAATAACTTACCAAATAAGATTATGCAATGATGCAATGCATACAAAATTATTAATTTCTAAAAAAATACTTACCCAATGATCAAGCAGCAGTAAGCAGAATGCAGAAGCAGATAAGACAACCAACCCAATTTTCGAGATTTGATATTGAGATTGAGATTGAAATGTTTTACCAAAAAAGTGCTTTTAAATTCCTTTCAAGCCAGTGGTTTTAAAGAGACTTCAGGTTAGGCTAATAAGGTAAAAACAGATCGCATGTTTTTTTTATAAAAGATCAATGACCAATTATTAGCAAAATGTCTAAAAATTCAAATTCGTATAATTCAGATGCAGACTCAGTTCAGATTCAGATCAGATCAGATTACAGGATTCAAATTCACAATTTACACAATCAGATGAGATTTTTGAATATCTAATTTTAACTTTGAAATTTTGAATAATACTTTGCATGTACCTATATCCTTAAAAACCTAATCTAATTCTAATTCTAATCTAATCTAAAATCTAATTATACTGATAGTAATAGTACCCTACCTATATCATTAATCATTTATCATATCATTATCATATTATTCATTTGCCTAAATCTGCTCTGAAAAATAAATCAGATTCCTGGTTCTGTATTCTGATTCTGATCTGATTCAGCAGTCAGCAGAATTCTGTCTCAATACTCAATATGTCACATGTAGGTGTGGTGTAAGTATTTATTTGGCAAGTTGAAATTGAAATTACGTACAAACCTGATTTCTCAGAGCTAAATAAATAAATAAAAATAAATAGTTTAGGTATAGACTCTACTAAAATACTAAACATTGACCTTTTGCTTGCTTTGCCCGTATGACAAGATTAAATGACATGACATGGCGTGTAATTTTTAGAAAAAATGATTAAAAACTTCAAAATTCTTTATAGATTTCTTCATTATAATTTAAAAGATTGAAATGAAATCTGAAAGGTACAGAGCTTTTAAATTTTAACTATAGTAAGTGTGCAAAGCCTTGTCTAAAACGTTAACAAAAAGTTGACCAAAATTATGTCATTTAATTTTAAAAAATGGAAAAACTTGACATGTATTGGTTGGAGATTGGAGATGGAGATCGACAGACAGACAGACAGATTTCAAAGGGCACTATAGCTCTAAACTCTAAAATTTTTGAATGCCTAAAAATACACAAAACTCCGCATCAAATTCAAACAGTAAAAATAAATAAATAACAAAAAATTGTTTTTGTTTTTTGTAATTTTGAATGAATAAGTTAATTGTAATTAGTTAATTATTTAATGAATAATTAAAAATGTTTGTATAAAGGATGACGACGACTTACCGTGACAAGAGGATCTCGACCTCTAGGTCAGCCTCGGCACCCATAATGGTCCAATTTGTAAGTGGTTTAAAGTCCAAAAATGAAGAGACTAGATTAAAGGCTTCAAGAGATTTGTATCATTATGTAAGTCTGTTAAATTTAATTGCAATTAAAATTAAAAGTATGACATAGATATAACATAATGTTGACCAATGTTGATTTTTATTATTTTTTAGGTGACAACCGAACTAAGGGAGGTTAGCGGTAAGTCTATGTCTGTTTAAATCTCTTAAAATTAAAAATGTCAAGTAGTGTAATTTTTACGCAATTTCGTTTAATTCAGTTCGGAAAAACCAAAATTTCTTAATTTTGCATCTAATTATGTGTGAAATTGAAGTATAATTGGGTTTTCTAAAGCTGAACTAAATAGGCTTTTTTAGACTTTAGACAATTGAGCTTTAGAACTAGAATATTTATAAAATTTTGGTTTTATATTTTTAGTGGAAGAACTGACTGCTTTTATGGACGAATTTAATCATCATATTTTTGACATGGTGTCGTCACCGGATGTAAATGAGAGGAAAGGAGCTATTCTTGCCATCGGTAAGAAATTAAGAAGAAGATTATGCCTATGCCATTGACAATTTATGTGTATTTTTTATTTTGCTCTAATTTACTAATTTGTTTCTCTATTTTTGTAGAATCTCTTATTGGAGTTGACGTTGGGAATACATCGACAAGAATATCTAGATTTGCTAATTATTTAAGAAATACATTTCCATCTACTGATATTGAGATAATGGAATTAGCTGCGAAGGCTGTGGGAAAATTAGCACTTGTGTCTGGAACTTATTCGACTGAATATATCGATGTAGAAGTTAAAAGAGCATTTGAATGGTTAATTGGTGATAGGCATGAGGGAAAGAGGCTGGCCGCTGTACTTGTTCTAAAAGAATTGGCGAAAGCTACACCAACATTTTTCTTTCAACAAGTCCATCAGTTTTTCGAAGTAATTTTCAATGCTGTTCGTGATCCTAAGGCTAATATTAGAGAAGCTGCTGGTTAGTAATTCTTAATTACTATTAAGTATTCATTACTGTATTATTGTATTCATTACTGTCTAATTAATATTAATATCAAGAAACTATTTATATACATAAAAGCTTTTTAATCTTTTTTTTTTGATAGTGAGATGTTTAGAATACGCATTAATTGTGACTGCACAGAGAGAAAAGACTACTCAAATACAATATTACACTCTCTGTTATGAAAATGCTAAAAATGGATTTACTAGTGATGTGAGTCAGTCCTCGTCTTCCTCATCATCGAATAAGGATAAAGTTACCAGAGAAGACAGAATTCATGGAAGTTTACTAGTTCTTAATGAATTACTCAGGATTTCAAATGCTGAATGGGAAAAAACCTATTCAACTATACTTGTAAAAGTTTCGACTAGTCTTAAAGAAGGAGCAAATTCGTCAACTAAACAAGATTTTATTTCATCATTGAAGCCAAGAACTAGAAAACAAAGGGAAAAAAGAAACTTTCCAAAATTTCAAATCTTATCAGCGGCTGGTGATACATTTTCAGAATCAAATTCGTGTCGAATATTGATTAAAGATCATTTTTCAGAAATATGTAAACTTATTTTAGATCAAAGAACTAGTAAAAATGTTCATATTATAAGTGCTCTCTTTACTATACTACCTCGTTTAGCTGCATTTCAAAACAATGAATTTGCTGGGTAAGTCAAGTTCCATTTTTTGTAGTCTTTTGTATAAAGTAAGCCTTTAAAATCATATTTTTCTTTCTATTTTTTAGAGAATATTTAGATAAAACTATGCATTATCTATTGTCAAGTTTAAGAACAAGAGAAAAATCTGAAGCATTTATCACAATTGGTAAGAAATTATTAATATTCAAATAGTAAAATATAAAAAAGCTCGCAAATAATTACTCTAGCCTTTTTTATCCAGGATTTATTAGTGTTGCTGTCAAGACTTTAATCAAGCCATATTTACCAAAAATTATGGATATTATTAAAAGCAGTTTACCTTCAAAAGAGACACCAAGAAAATCTGTATTAAAGCAAGATCCAGCATTATTTACTTGTATTACACTGTTGACATATTCTGTGAATATACTGATCAAAAAGGATTTACTCGAAATGCTTGAGCCAATATTAGCAACAGGTAAATTTATTAATTGCTTCAATTTCATTTTCAATTTATAATTTTATAATAGTAATTGTAATTGTAAAATTAAATGTTAATATTTTTAAAATTTTCAGGATTAAGTCCAAGTTTAACAACATGTTTAAGAGAAATGCAAATTCAAATACCTAATATGAAAAAGCAGATCAGTGATGGATTACTAAAAATATTAAGGTAACCTTTTTAATTTGAAATAAAGTACCTTTATACTGGTATACTTTACAAGTAAAAATCAATTTTTTTTAATTTTTTCTAGTCAAATACTTATGAATCAAACAACATGGAGACATCCAGGTTTGCCAAAAAATGTTGTATTTGGTTCACAGGATTACGATGTTCCAGGTAAAAATTATTTTAAAAATAAAGATACCTATATATCTAAAGTAGGTATTAATTCTTTTTAATTTGTTTTTTCATTTAGGGGTTTGCCTAGCTTTGGATACATTAGCAAAATTTGACGTTGATGGAAATTCATTAATACAATTTGTGAAACATTGTGCCGATGTTTTTCTTAGTTCTGATAATAAAGAAATAAGATTGCAAGCAGTGAAAACATGTTCAGAATTATTAAGACAAGCAATTTTAGCTCTTGATGGAAGATTTAGTCATACGGTTCAAACTACTGTGTCAGATGTACTCAATAAATTACTTGTTGTTGGAATAACTGATCAAGATTCGCAAATTCGATTTACTGTATTGGAAAATCTTGATGAAATTTTTGACAATCATTTAGCCCAACCTGAAAATCTTGAAGCACTTTTTATATGCCTGCATGATGAGGTCTTTGAAATTCGTGAATTATCTGTTTGTACTGTTGGAAGATTGACAAATATTAATCCAGGTTTGTAATATTATTTACATTTACAATACAATAATAACAAAATTATTTTATTTCAATGTAGCTTATGTCTTACCTGGATTAAGAAAAGTACTTATACAAATATTAACTGAGCTAGAATATTCTGGATTGGGTAGAAATAAAGAACAGGCCGCACGAATGTTGGGTAATTTAATTTTTCTATAAAAAAATTCACGAGTTGGTTAACAGAGTTAAAATTAATCTACAATTTTAAAATCATTTTAGGTCATCTGGTTGCAACGTGTCCAAAATTAATTAAAACATACAGAGATCCAATATTGAAAGCATTAGTGCCTAAATTAAAAGACCCCGATCCAAATCCAAATCCTGGAGTGATGATAAATATTTTAGTCACTTTGGGAGATTTGGCAGCTATACTTGGAATAACTGATTCTAAAACACAGGGAGGATTAAATATGGAAGCAACACCAGCTTTACCAGACTTATTGAAAATCCTACTAGAAATGCTGAATGATTCATCAGCACCTACAATAAGAGGATTTGCACTTTGGACATTAGGACAATTAGTGGAGAATACAGGGTGTGTGACTCAACCATACAAAGAATTTCCAGGTCTATTAGAAACACTTCTTGGATTTTTAAAAACCGAACAACAACAATTTACAAGAAGAGGGACACTTCGAGTTTTGGGTCTTTTGGGTGCTCTAGATCCTTATAAACATAAAATTCAAGTTGGTCAAATTGATTTTCAAGGGAATGGTATTGCATTAGTTAGCATGATTGATCCAAAATCTGAGTCTGAAGCTGTACAAGATATGACAGCAAGTGAAATGTTGATACACATGTCAACTGGACAATTGGATGAATATTATCCAGCTATTGCAATTGGAACTTTGATGAGAATTATTAGAGATAATACATTAGCTCAACATCATACATCTGTTGTCCAGGCTGTCACATTTGTTTTCAAATCCTTAAACATTTCTTGCGTTTCGTATATTCCTCAAGTTATTCCTTGTTTGATTCAAGTTATTCGTAAGTTTAATAATAAAATATATGAAGTACAAAATGTAAAAATTGGTTATTGTATTTTTTTCAGGTACAACTGAAATGCAATACAAAGATTTTTTATTTCAACAACTTGGTAATAATAATAATAATACAAAATTTATTTTGAATTAAAGCCAGTTTAACTTTAATTTTTATATTGCATTTATTAATCTTAGGAATGCTGATTGCTATTGTGAAACAACATATTAAAAATTATCTTGATGACATTTTTAGTCTTATAAAGGTAAATAGTATTCAATTTTAAGTAACTCTAAATTAACTTTTTAATATTTAAGGAATTTTGGAATACGAATCCTAGTCTTCAAGTTACTATAATTCTTGGTACATTTTTTTTCTAATTCAGCATCTTTATATTATGTTTTGAAAATTACTAAAATATTTTTCTTTATTTGATAGTTGTTGAACAAGTCTCACTAGCTCTTGGGTCTGAATTCAAAATTTATTTAGCCAAATTGGTTCCACTTATTTTAAAAGTTTTAGTTCATGATACAAGTCGTGATAGAATTGTTACTGCCAATGTAAGTTTAATAATTCTGTTTATAACTTATGTATGATCTAAACTCGAATCTTAACTAGGTGCAAATCTTTTGACAAAATGTTTTATATTTTTCTAGCTTTTAAATGCTCTACAAAAGTTTGGAACTAATTTAGGTAATTCACTGCCCTAATTCACTAATTTAGAATTTTAAAATTAATTTGAATCTTTTCTTTTTAGATGAATTTCTTCACCTTATTTTACCACCGATTGTCAAACTCTTGGATTCGAATGATGTACCTGTTTCTGTTAAACGAATCGCGCTTGAAACTATAGATCAATTCTCAAATACCCTTAATTTCTCCGACTTTTCCTCAAGAATAATACATTCACTAACACGGATATTAGACAATACTCCTGATTTACGAGATGTGACAATGGACACTTTATCTACACTAGCTCATCAGTTTGGACCACGATTTCAAGTTTTTATTCCTATGATTCAGATTGTCGTCAAAAAGCATGGAATTAAACATACACGATACGAAACATTAATTTATAATAATATGAGTGATGAGATTTTCACAATTGTTAAAAAGAAATCTAGTCGTATGGTAAGCTAAACTTTTTATAATATAATAATTGATCTTATCATTATTTTATATTTTTTGTCTTTTAGGGATTGAGTGCCAATGACACTGCCAGTATAAATAGGGTAGGTTTAATTAATATTGATGATGAATTAAATCTATTTAATGATTTTTTTAAGTTTCATGTATCTACTGCTAATCTTCAACGAGCTTGGGCGTCTTCTCGTCGTGTATCTAAGGAGGATTGGATTGAATGGATTAGAAGATTATCTATAGAATTATTAAAAGGTAAATTTTTAATAGTAGGCAAAGGCAAATTAAATTTTAATAAGCGATTAAAATTGATCTTTGGTATCTTTTCAGAGTCTCCAAGTCCAAGTTTAAGAGGTAACTCCCATAATAATACAATATTATAATATGTAATATTTTCTAATCTAATTTTGTTTTTAGCCTGTCATAATCTGGCTCAAACGTATGCACAACTTCCACGAGATTTATTTAATGCAGCATTCATAAGTAAAAATATAAATATTAATATCAAAAATTAAAATCTAATTGTAAGTAAGCAGTTATTGTAAATTGATCAAATTATTTTTGTTTGAAGGTTGCTGGACTGAACTAGCAGAGGAACAACAAAATGAACTAATAAAAAGTTTAAAGCAGGCACTTTTAGTCGAAGATTTACCTGAAATCACACAAACAATATTGAATTTAGCTGAATTTATGGAACATTGTGATCAAAAAGGACCATTACCTTTAGATCCAGAATTTTTAGGCGAAAGAGCTATGCAATGTTCTGCTTATGCTAAGGCATTACACTATAAAGAGGAGCAATATTCAAAAAATCCAACCTCTGAAGTTCTCGAGAGTTTAATATCAATCAATAATAAGCTGCAAAATAAGGAAGCAGCTGCAGGATTATTAGATCACGCTTTAAAAAATACAGCGACATTAAAGGCTCATTCACATTGGTATGAGAAACTTCACGATTGGTAAGTAACATTATTTATAAAATGAAGTGTTTGATAATATTGGATTTAATTTTTATATATTTAATTACAGGGAAAAAGCATTAGAATTTTATAAGCAAAAGTCTGAAGAATCTCAAGACGATATCGAATTCAAATTAGGACAAATGAGATGTATGGATGCTCTATCTGAATGGGGAAATATCGAAATATTAGCAAGAGAATTATGGCCAAAAGTTAGTGAGAAAAATAAAGTTAAAATGGCAACAATATCTTGTGGTGCTACATTTGGATTAAATAAATGGGATTTAATGGAAAAATATTTAGGTAAAAAAATATATCAATTAAAATTTTCAAGTGTTTAAAACTTTTCAATTGGGTTTTATAGAGGCAATTCCGAAAGATAGCTATGATGGAATTTATTACAGAGCTGTGCTATGTATTTACAAAGGAGATTACACAACGGCTGAACAGGTAAATTACAGTAAAAGATAAAACTCCTATTTCTATTTTGATTATTATTATATTTTTTATAGCACATTGATGCTGGAAGAGACATTTTAGATACAGAATTAACTTCGCTGTCATCTGAAAGCTATCAAAGAGCTTACAATACAATGGTTAACGTCCAAATTTTAGCTGAACTAGAAGAGGTAAAAATTAGAATTGAAATTTTATTTACCTTGACTGATGGTTAACTTATATTTTTTAGGTTATTCAATACAAAGTAATAGCCGAAAGACGAGAAAGTATAAAGAGTATGTGGTGGGAACGATTAAGATCTTGTCAAAAAGTTGTTGAAGATTGGCAGAAAATATTGCAAGTCAGAAGTATAGTTCTAACGCCACATGAAGATATGAAGACAAGACTGAAATTTGCTAGTCTTTGTCGTAAAAGTGGTCGTCTAAAATTGTCAAAATCTACTCTTGTTACACTACTAGGATCCGATCCTTCTGACGATTATTCTAAGCCATTGCCAATAATTTATCCAGGTGAGTATCTTTTTCATAAATTAAATATATTGGTTTGAATATTAAAGTTTTTTATCTTGTGTAAATATTTTAATTTATAGAAGTTACTTATGCATTTACCAAACATATGTGGGGTGAAGGTGAAAAGGAATCTGCATTTAAGTAAGTCTTCAGTAATTTAATTATTGCAATCAATATATCTAAATCTAAAATTACTAAAAATTATTTCTTTTTTTAGTCATTTGTCATCATTTGTTCAAGACACACTTGTATCAAAACTTTCAACTGAACCAGATTTGAAAAAACTTTCTGCGAGATGCAATCTTAAACTTGGTGAATGGAAAGAAAGTTTAATTGGGCTAAATGAAACTGTTATTTCGGATATTTTAAGATATTATAACAATGCAACTATACAAGATCCTAACTGGTATAAAGCCTGGCATAAATATGCCTCTATGAATTTTGAGGCAGTTTTATATTATAAAACCGCCGGTGGAAATGCCGGTGGAGATGCTTCTACTCCAAGGTATGTAATCTTTAAAACGCTCTACAATTTGTTGGGTCTTTAACTTAAGCATTAACTTATTTTTTGTGCCTACAGGGTTGGTTTGACCCCACCTTATATTTCTCAATATACTGTACCTGCTGTTCAAGGTTTTGTTCGTTCAATTTCACTAGCATCGAAAATCGGAAGTAGTTTACAAGATACATTACGTCTTTTAACTTTATGGTTCGATTATGGACAGTGGCATGAAGTGTATGATGCATTATGTGACGGAATTAAATTGATTCACATTGATAATTGGTTACAGGTAAGAAATTTAAAAAATCTAATACCTATATTACAGGTAAGAAATTTAAAAAATCTAATACCTATATTTCGATTTATAGTTTTAATTTTTAAACTTGATTTCTAGGTTATTCCACAATTAATTGCCAGGATTGATACACCTAGGCATCTTGTTTCAAAACTAATCATTCAGCTTTTGACTGATATTGGAAAACATCATCCTCAAGCCTTAATTTATAATTTAACTGTTGCGTCCAAATCATCTTCTCAATCTCGCCATGGTACGTTAATTAGCTTATCACATATTATCATTGCCAATTTTTAATTATTATTTTATTCTAATAGCTGCTGCAGATAAAATATTGAAAAATATGCGTGATATTGGTTCTCATACAAATATATTAGTTAATCAGGTAAGCAAAAATTTAAAAATTGTAATCAAGTAAAAAAATACATGCGTAAAATACATGTAATTGATTTGATTATAATTTTTTAGGCAATAATGGTTTCTGAAGAATTAATTCGAGTGGCTATACTTTGGCATGAACTTTGGCATGAGGGTTTAGAAGAAGCATCAAGACTTTATTTTGGTGAAAGAAATGTCACCGGAATGTTTATGGTTTTAGATCCACTCCATCAAATGACAGGTATGTAAAATATTTTATGAATGTTAATAATTTAATTATTTATTTTATTTAGAACGTGGACCACAAACATTTAAAGAAACTAGCTTCAATCAAGCATACGGCAGAGATTTAAACGAGGCTCAAGAATGGTGCAGAAGATACAAAGTTTCTGGAAATGTACGCGATTTAAATCAAGCATGGGATCTTTATTATCATGTTTTTAAGAGAATTTCACGTCAGCTTCCACAACTTATATCATTAGAGCTTCAATATGTATCGCCAAAACTTTTAAAATCAAGGGATTTAGAACTAGCCGTACCTGGTTCTTATATTCCAAATCAACCAATAATTCATATTGCCAAAGTTCAATCTTATTTACAAGTTATTACTAGTAAGCAAAGGCCAAGGAAGTTGAGTATTTTGGGAAGTAATGGAAAAGAATTTGTATACTTATTAAAAGGACATGAAGATTTGCGACAGGATGAAAGAGTAATGCAGTTGTTTGGTTTAGTAAATACTCTATTACTTTCTGAACCTGAAACTTTTAGAAGAAATTTGACAATCCAGGTAGCTTTAAAATCTCGTTTTTTCATGTTTCGTAATTATTAAATTATTATTTTTTTTATTTTAGCGATATGCTGTTATACCACTCTCTACAAATTCTGGTTTAATTGGTTGGGTTCCTCATTGGTAATATAACTTATCTTGAACTTGAGAATCAAAATTCTATAAATAATTATAAATTGTAAAATATTTATTTTTGCAGTGATACTCTGCATACTCTTATACATGACTATCGTGAGAAAAAGAAAATACTACTCAATATCGAGCATCGTATTATGCTTAGAATGGCACCAGATTTTGATCATTTAATGATAACACAAAAGGTTGAAGTGTTTGAACATGCTTTAGAGCATACACAAGGTATTTAACTATTCATATGTTTTATAAATTATCTGGTCAATTAATTCAGTTCAAAGTTCAAATACATAATCGCATTTTTAATAACTGTAGGTGATGATTTAGCAAGATTGTTATGGCTTAAAAGTCCAAGTTCTGAGGTAAATTTAATAATTACAATAAATAAAATATCAAATTACAACACGTACCTATATATTATACATTTTTTTCTCCTTCAGGTTTGGTTTGATCGAAGAACAAATTATACAAGAAGTCTTGCTACAATGTCTATGGTAGGATATGTTCTTGGCCTTGGTGATAGGTAAATTAAACCTACTTGTAAGTCAATGGGTATCTTTGCTAATATATTTTCTGTATTTTCTAAACAGACATCCTTCAAATCTTATGTTGGATAGACAAAGTGGGAAAATAGTTCACATCGACTTTGGTAAGTAGAAATTCTTTAAGGACATATTGCCTATAGTTAATGATAAGAATAAACTAAAGATTTTTATTAAAAAATATACTTGTAGGGGATTGTTTTGAAGTTGCAATGACAAGAGAGAAATTCCCAGAGAAAATTCCATTCCGATTAACACGGATGTTAATCAATGCTATGGAGGTAATTTGATACATAATGAAATCATAGGATAACGGACGTAGATTATAATGTCTAATGTAATGTCTAATGAGCGTGAAAAAGACCTGTTTAAAAATATTTATTAACTTTTATTTTGTTAATTTACAGATCACTGGAATTGATGGAACTTATAGATGTACCTGTGAATCAGTGATGAAAGTTTTGAGGAGAAATAAAGATAGTTTGATGGCAGTTCTCGAGGCCTTTGTATATGATCCATTACTTAATTGGCGTTTAATTAATGAAACACCTAAGGCAAAGAGAAGTGGTCGAAATGATATAGGAAGTTCTGTAACTGAAGGAACGGGTGAATTTTTTGGAGAAGTTGGTGGTGTTGCTGTGAAAATCAAGCCGATTGATGAAGGTTAAATTAATTAAAAATGCTAATTATTAAGGAAATGATTATTTTTGCTCTAATTTTTAAATTGACTTGTATATTATATTATTCAATATAGAAAATCTGGAAAAGCCACAACCTGAGGCTCTAAATAAAAAAGCTTTAAAAGTTATACAGAGAGTAAAGGACAAATTGACTGGGAAGGATTTCAATAATGAAGAGCCCCTATTAGATGATGAACAAGTTGAGAAATTAATTGAACAAGCAACCTGTCATGAAAACCTTTGCCAATGTTATATTGGATGGTAAGTTTCTTTTTCTTTCTACTACGATATTATAGTACTTAAATACTGCTTTTTAAGATTTAATTAAAGTAGATAATTACTAATTTAGAAAAATTCTCTTTTTACCCTCAGGTGTCCATTTTGGTAGGGAATTAATAACAATCCAAGTGAAATTGTGATTAAAAAGTAGGTGATTAAGGATCAAAAAACGGTAATACATATTTGAAAGCATTAGTAATAAATATAGGTAGTACAGATAAAATAAATATAGATACAGGTATACAGAATGCCTAAATTAGTGAGAATTGTGAGAAAGAATAGGAACAAAAATAGAATTTAAAAGAATGATGTCCTTTAGTTTAGTCATATAGAAAACTGCCTTTTTTGAAGTCTAAATAACTTTTTAACTTTTTTTTTCTGTTTTTACTTGTACTATCTATATTGTGCATAACTGTAATTTATCTCTGTAAATATTGAAATAGAGATCTAAAAATGTATAGATACTTTTACTTAATAATATAGAGAGATTTTATTTTATATACCTACAATAATTTTAATTTCTTTGATTACTTAAACTTTCGAAAAAAAAACCTTCTTTATTTTGCTTTTATTTATCTAATTTACTCTCATAATTATTATTATGCACTTACACTATTAAATATTAATTTAGAATTAGGTAGATAGGATTGAGACTACTGTAGATTAGGCACATAGTATATTTTATAATCGAAACTTGTACATATAACATTTTATGAAAAAAATTGACTATTTTTGAAACTAAATGTACTGAAAAATGTTAACTAAAATATCATAATTTATGAAAAGTGATTTATATAAATAATAAATAATAATCTATTAGGTATATTAGTAAAAAAAAGAGTTAAAAATATTAAAGCTTAAAAATAAAGACGAGTAATGTCAAAATAGCTGAAATACAAATGATTTTCTCACAAAGTACAAGGTAGTTTAATTACTTTTTAATTATAAATGAGTTCGTGACCATGTTCAATGAGTATCTATCTATATATGCATATTAATAGGTATATGTATCAATATTCGAAGTTGTATAAGTAGGATAGGATCATGTCAAATTCTCATGAATGCTAATTGAGCTACTGCTGCTGCTGGTAAATAAACATTTTTACATAATTCTCAAAATAGGGAAGGCCATAAACTTTAGGTGTTAGATAAGGAAATGTACAAATTTGCAAATAGGCAGTAGTAGTAGTAGTTGTAGTATATTTAAATTATCTGCATAAAATGCAATTTTTGATTAGATATACTTTGTTGCAATGCAATTTTATTAGAGAAATGACTACATAAAAACAAAAAGATTTGAATATTGTAATTTGTATTTGTATTTGTATGTACGAGTACTCGAGCTCGAGACATACTTATTTGTAAATACTCTATGACTTGAGCATTTTTAAAATTTAAAATTATCATCATAAATCATAAATACCTATCTAAAATCTAAAAGTAAGAGCGCATTAAGGTGTAGTAAAAGGTATATTGTGCTACTGTAGGGTTCAGGTTAGTTAGACCGGTACTTTTTGCAAATATTCGTACGTAAGTTACAGTTAAAGAAATTCATTTTTTTGTCAGTAAACAATAAAATCCTTGTTTCAAACAAAGACAATTGACAAATGATATTAAATTTCTTGTCAAGTTTGTCGTGTTCGAGAAATAAAAAAGAGCAATTTGTGAACAATTAAATATTTTTCATTTCATGTCAACAAATGGTCGACTTATTGATCTACGAGTACTACATGGTTAGATTAAATTCTTTGATTTTGATTGTAATAAGAATTCTATAATTCTGACATTCAGAGGTTAAATGTCAAGCAATTACCTAAAAAAATTATTTCTTATTAAAGCCCTGTAGTCTCTATACATGACCATGTACAATGTAGTACCCTATAGTAGAAACTTTTAATATTTTAACATATCATTTGCATAATTTACTTTGTAAAATTGAGGTAGTAATCTGGGGTTTTTCAGAGCCGAATTAAATAAATGAACCCAAATTGGATTTGATTGGACATTGGAATGATTGATTTCGATTCTGATATGTAATTCGAATTTGCCCTTTTATTAAATGAGCTTGAAATGAAACAAAGCCACTGATTATTGAAAGGTACTTGCTACTTGCTACCTACTTAAATTAAAATTAGGTTAAATTCTTGAAATGCCAAGTCTTCCATTGTTTTTCGGTAACATAATCTTTACAAAGTATCTTTTTTTAAAACGATGAAAACTTGCAAACACCCCATGCTGTGCCCTATGACATTCTCATTCTCATCTGCCTTTTATTACGCAATATATTGGATCTTCAACTTCAGTCAAGCCAAGCACAAGCACAAGTCGAAATTAAAATTAAATTATAAAAATTGCAGCTACTTACTAGATACTAGTATAATAAAAATGCATATACCAAAATATACATAATCATTATCTGTTTTATTGTTTCGACATTTGTATTTCTTTCAATCACCCATTATCCTCATCATTAAGAATTAAGACATACATACACTGTAAGTACCTAGTACCTACTGAAGTACTGAACTATACAACTACTGGTACAGCATTGTATTTTAAATACAGCGGAATTTCTTAATAGCGTAGGTTATATAAACCATAAGATATTCAAAAACATTTTTTTGATCATTTTCTGACTGAAAGTGATTTTTTTGTATTTTCTAGATAAGGTACTTACCTAAATATAATTCACGAAATTTTTTACAAGAATCTTGAGGTAAAATGCTTTAAAAAGAACCCTTTTTATAAAAATAGTTACGATTTAATTAACCAAGTTACCTCTAATACGAGTATTACAGAACAGATATAAACTCAAGTTTTATTGATATTCTGTTAAAGGTCTTAAAATATTAATGTACCTACCTTATATAGATACTTGATTGTAGAAAATAAATCTAAAATAGTAAGTAGCTGATAATGTATAATATTTATGCAAATTGGAAAACATCTTAATTTATCTGACTTGTGGAAAAAATGCGGATTACTCAACTCATTCAGATTTCAGGTCCAACTTGACTTCTTCAAATAATTAGAAAAAATGCAGATTTGTAAGATACCTATCTACAGATATGTATACCTATAGAGTAGGTAGTTCTGCAGTAGTACACGAAGTGGACACATTAATTTTAACTGATATTAAAAAAATCTTGAACCTATAATTGACCAAATGGATATTACAGTGTACCATACCTGTATTGGTCAATTTGGGCAAAAATTACTTTATACTTTATGTTTTAACCTAGTGATTAATGCATCAAAAGATTCAAAGGTATTTTAATCGAAATATTGTAATTTAAATGGGTTCTAATGATATATTAGAGCAATTGAGAATAAAAAGCTTATAATTAACTTTTTGATTTTTGTGAGAGGGTGATTCATTAGAAAATTGACAAAATTGAGGGTGTCCAAGTCCAGTCAGGATCTTGAAAGTAGTCATAAATACCTTACGAATATAGGTATTCGTTTTACGTATAGATACCCTACTACTTATAGGTACTTACAAAAGTACCAATTTACAAAAAAATGTAGCAATAAATGAGTCATTTTGAAGGTTATTTCTCAAGATTTCATTCAAAACTAATTCTTATTCTAATTCTATAATGTATGTAATAATATGCTTAAATGAATTTTTGAATTAAAGTTATTTAAATGATCAAATTAAAATTGACCAACACCAACTATGTACGAGTACCACCAGGGTAGTCAGAAGGGCTAATAAAAGAAGAATTATTGATGATTCTTGGAATCTCATTCAATCAAGTAGTAGTTTGAAAATTAAATTGATTTCTGTCACCGAATTAAATATTGTGTCAAAATGAATGATTTTGCATTTTTCATACTTATACGAGTAGAGTAGACATATCAATCAAAGCAAATTATCATAATATCATCATCATAAAATATAAATATTGATCATTTTTTATGACTATTGAGTATTGATCAGTGATCATAAAAATGGTCATAAAAGATTCTCATCAGGGGTAAATTTGATGATTCGAATCGATTTATAAGATTTGATCCGATTTATTAAAAGTATTACAAGGCTTGTTTGGTTCTTGATTCTTGGTAGCATCTCAAAGTCAGTTTAAGGGCAATTTTTAATCATAAAATAAACTTTCAAAACATCACGAAAGCTCTAAAAAGATCAAAAATTTTCAAAAATTTGGAAATCTCTGTCTAAGCAATTCATTGAAATTTCTCGATATATATTTTTTTTGAAATTTTTGTCTGAAAATGAAAAGTCCCGAGTCTGATCTGACTTTAAAAGTAGGGATTTAGAAATCCAGGATTTCGGATATTCTTATCTCTAGCTCAAACGCTAGCTCTAGCCTATTGCTACTTAAAATGAGGTTTATTTTGCATTTATTTATATGTCTAAATTTTTGGAAAAAATTAGAAAAATATGGTAGGCTGTAGGGTAGATTAGCGAGATACTTCACCCTTCTGGAAATGGGGACGTTTTGAAATTTGAACAGCCTGTTTCCTTAAATTTTTCTGAAATTTTTGCTTATATATTGTATGTAGAGATTGCCCAGATTTTCTCAAACAAACAGGCCAAAATTACTAGATACCTTATAGTTGATTCAATAACAAGCTGTCCAAATTTCAAAAATATTTCTGAATTCTGAACTATACCTAATCTACCCCTACAAGTTACAATCCATTTTTTATATGAATTTTTGATGGTTTCAACGAGCTAATAATTTTTATTTGATCCAATTTTTCTTGATCTTCGATTTTCGATTGCTTCTCAAGATTTGGTCAATAATATTCAAATGCTATTTGTATAAATGAACCCATTTAAAATCTACTTATGTACCTTATAATGCTGATAATCATAAAATAATATCAAAGTCGTGATGAACCCATTTGAAGATCGAAATCGAAAGTATTATCTAACTGGTTCAACAAAAGTATCATCAAATATCAGCAGGTCGAGGTCAGTTAAAAAAGCACACAGAGCTGCTCATCACCTTACATTCATAAATTATCAAGATTATGTATTTTTTTTGCATAACAATCATAAAATATTGATTCTTTAGAAAAGCCATTAAAACTATTAAAAAACATTAAATTAAAGTATAATTGCCCATTAGACAATGTAATAATTATACACTTTTGACTCATTTTATTGCTCATCCAATTGACCAAAGACTATTATTTACATTTTTAAATATACAATCGACTGATATTTCAATTCTTATTAAAGTATCTTTTTATACACTTTATAAAACAAATATCAAAATATTTTATTACACTTAATGATACCTCTCATGATCATGAGAAAATGCCCCTAAGCACTTATAGCTATTGTACTTACAAAAAAAATTCATTTATTTACTCTTCATTAGCTAATTGTAATTACATAGCATTTTATACTATAGATTGTTGATAATAGTTTTAAATTAATTCACAATCCATAAAAAGTAAGTAAATTAAAAAACTTCATATCTAACTATGCCTCTAACATATCTATTTCCATATAGGTACCTTTAGTCGAGTAGCTTGAAAGGATTAGCAGGCAATCGGTAAATGAAAAAATTGTCAAAAATTTAAAATAAAAATCGAAATTTGCAGTTACCACGATATTACGAACACCTGAACTAAAATAGAGAAAATGAGATTTTTTTGTCATTAATTTGGCAAAATGATATTCAAATACTCAAAATTTTGATTTAAATCGTTTCAAAAATCTTGAGTCAAAAATTTGTTTAAAAAAATTTTGATTTCAAGAATCTAAAGTGTAGTTTTGGATCTACTAAAATGAATTGAATTATATGTAAAATTAGCTAAGGGCTAAGGGCTAAGGCCTAAGGCTAAGGTAGGGTACTATAGTTGTATGTTAGTTTAAAGTAAGTATCTAATATTGAGTACCTATTTTAAGGATTCGATTCCAATATAACTACATATTTAGCTAAAATACCTCAAAGTTTAATTTAGATGAAGCTAAATTGTCTGTTACATGAATGACTTACATGAATCTAATTCATGAAGGATTCATGAATCATGAATCCTAAGTATCTTTTAAAAAAGGTTTACTAATTTACTGACCTTATCGTTAAAGTACCTAAATCAAAATTTTGGAAAATTCGAAAAGATATAAAAAAAAGTCCTGAATTGTCTTAAAATTTGAGATTGTACCCTTAAGATAGTCGTATCGACTTTTTATGATTTTGATTTTGGATATTTTGACCTTATTTCATTAAACAAAACGTAAGGATACATGTAAATGGTATTCAATTTAGATTTTGAACTACTGTATTTTATGATATCTTGGGGCATTTATGCAATTTTACACGAAAACAGATTCAAGTACTGATACATATGTACCCTATGTATTTAGTTAGTAGTGGTATCTTCTATAGAGCCGAAGGTGAGAAGCTGAATATCTTTTTTAATAATTCAATGTCTTTGAATTAAAAGTAGGTATGAAAAGCAAGGAGCTAAAAATGAAATTGCAAAAACTGATGAATTATGATGATGAAAGAAATTTCACGGGTCTGCCTACCATTAGCCATCATTAAATAATATACTGTTGATACATCATAAGTTCAGTAATAAAGGAAATATGTACACAGGTATATACAGAGTATAGGACAACCTGTAAGTACTTGTGTTAATTTGTAAATTGTACTTTTGTTTTAAGCCAAATGCACTATGATATAGACAGGTTTCTGAGCTTCTGTAACTTACCTATTATGTATTTGAATTTTTTTTCAACTTGCTTATCTCCCCACTATATCTCTATTCACAATTAAATATTATGATGGGTTACTTACATAAACATTTCTTTAAACTTCTTCTTGAATAATCTTCAAACTTCAAAAACTTTGAAGTTTTTGAGATGGGTACACAGTATTCAGTATTCAGTATAGTCCAAAAGTGAAGCCTCGAGCTAGAGATCTGGCTGAAACAAAAGTGAAAGTATTAAGCTCTGTAATGTTAAAAAGTACATGAATTTAAATGCATTATATTTAACATTATCATAATCATATTGTAGGGGTAACTAGGGGATAGTATATAAATTACGTTTTTCTTTAAACATTGATATCTAATTAATTAATGTACATTTT
>JAQIXA010001907.1:0-21030 GCA_034699045.1 Nanhermannia cf. coronata Gr-Ori-00579
ATTTCAAAAAATCCCTGCATGGAGACCTGGTCCATGTCCATGTCAATCGAATAAAGCAAACAGAATGAAAATCGGTTGAGGGGTTCCCGAGATTTCGAATTTCAAAGAAAAAAACGACATTCTTTTATTGGATATTTACATATAAGTATTAATAAAGGTAGGTATATTAAAAAAGATAAATATGTTATTCATTACTTCATTTTGAAATGTATCAAAATGTGATTTGATAAATTATCTGAGGGGATTGTTTCATTGCTTGTATTCGGATTCGGATTCGGTATGAATTGTGTGTATTACTGATATATTATAGGTAGGTATATATGGATGATATTATATTATTTTTATATAATTGGAGAGCAAAGTTGAGCAGCACAGTGCAGGAGCAACAAAGAGAAGAAAATAAGTGTATGTATGAAGTGTATGTATAGGTAATAGGGAGTTGTGTTGGACAAAAAGGATACTGTGTTCTAATGTGTATTTGAATTTAGTTGTATGAGTATGAAAAGTAGAATTGTAGAATTATTAGAGTTTTTGAGGATATGTAGGTACTACTACTTTATAAACATACCTACATTACATTACATCTACATAGGCACATATTCTGTTCTAGTAGGTACAGAAAATTATTATTGAGTTGAGAGAATAAGCCTGATATTTTACCTAGTATCATATTATGTACCTAGCCTAGGTATATATTTTATATTTCTTTCTCTATTTTCAGTGTGTATTTGTTGGATAGTTTTAGTTTTAGATCGACGACAACGAATAAAGTGGAGAACCTTTAACTTTAGTCAGTCGTGGGGTTGGTTTCCCGATAGTGGTAATATTATATTATTATAAGTGTAAACTGGGTATGAAGAGTATTTTATATTTACCATTTCAGATTTAAGACTAGTGTTGTGTACTGTGTATTCCTAGTTGTAATAATATGTAGTAAGAATGCCATTGGCCCTAGGGGTTGTCCTCTCTACTTATGCTCTGATAATATGTATTCTTACTTGAGTATTGCGTCTGCCTGTTGTATTCTGTATCTGTATTGCTTTTTTGGATTCATGTTATTTTGCTCCTGTACTTCTCTCGTATTTTTCGAATAATATTATACAAGTAGTGGTGGTGGTGGTGTTATGTTGGTAGTACATATTACTAGAGTAGTAGTAGTAGTAGTATTTTGGTTTGGTCTTGGTCGTTCGTTCGATCGTTCGCTATGACTATGCATGCTGCATGCTCGACTAAGGTATGCTTCATTTTTATACTGGATGTTTGGTAAGCAGGCAAAGAGATCAAGAACAGAGTCTCTGGCGATGAGAGAATAGGTATATCGTTTAAGGTATGCAGCAGTTTTTATTTGGTGAGGATGAGTAAAAGAAAAGAGTCCATTTCCATTTCTCTTCAGAAAATGTCCAAGTCATTTTAATAGAAATATTTATCCTTAATTGTATTTTTTTATGCTTTGTATTTGTATATACCCACCACCAGCAGTTTGCTTGTTGATTAAAAATTGGAAGCTACACTATATTAAAGTATACATATTATACTGATAGTTGGAACTGGGACTGGGATCTAATGAAATGATTTAAAATTGTAAATTCAAAGTTGGTTATATCTTAATTAGCTCATCTTTTAAGAGAAATTATAATTATTAGGTACATTCTTTTATTTTCTTATATCTACATGAATTAACTTTTATTACATACCCTACTTATACAGATACATAATTCTCCAGTAGAAGATTGAAATATTACATTTTTTTAATGTGAACATTTGGCATTTTTTCTCTTGCCATGTCACATTTTGGGTTAATACTGTAGTAACGAGGATAAGACGAGGGGTCTGCTGCCTGTGTGATGTTGAGCTTCGGCTGAGTGAGACTCACATTGATCTCACCCCACCCCATTGAGCAAAAAGTTTGAAGTCGGACTGAAACTGAACCTACTACAAGTATCTGTAGGTATAAAAGTATGTGTAATGTAATAATAAAAGTAGGTATTCAATATTCAATATAGAAGAGGAGAGGAAAGACAGATCTTTATGAGGAGTTCTTGTGCATTATGTAGATGTACTGTACTACTCTAGTACTAGATACTCAAGTCCTGGTACATACATAAGTTAAGTAGGTACATTATAATATTATATGAAATGAGGAGGTTGGTCGAAGTTGAATCTTGAATCTATCTTTTTCAGCTGATATACATGATGGTTTTATAAAATACATACTTAATTGTATTACCTATATACTATTAGTAGGTACATTTAACTTTTAAGCAGAGTAAGTAGTATAAGTATTAAAGTATCAGTATGTACATACATAGCTTAGGTAGTAAATACAAGTAGAAGAGTAAAAGAAACGAATGGGAGGTAGGCAGAAGATTTGAGTTGAGATCAGAGGACTTTTGTGTATGGTTTAAAGTTGAGGTAGAACTAACTAATAGTAGGTACCTACATACTACATTTACATACCTACTACTATATATTATGTATTTCATTTTGTATATCAATATAAAAAGGAACAAATTCAAAATCAGATGGACTTTTGCTCAGCTTTGAAGTAATATATTTTTCTACTTTACATTACTTCTTTATGTATATGAGCACTGATATTGAACCTAACTCGATGCTGGTATTTTTTTTTTTTTGAATTTTGAGTACACATGTTTTTTTCTCCTTTCTATTGCTGCCCTTCGAAAATCTAATAAGTGTTATAATACAATACTATAAGTAAAGTAAGTATTACAACTTTCCTTCCCTTTTCTTGTGTTGTGTGCTTCCTTTATTTCTTTACTTATTCAAATATCATCTCTGTATAATATGTAATGTATTAAGCAGTGTTAGCAGGAATGGTAAAAAAAGAAATGATCAATATTTATTCAAATAAAGTAATGATAGAACGTTGTTTTTTAATACGATTGATTTACAATTAAATAATATATAAAGATTTTGGATTTAAATGGTAGAAAGAACGCAATTCTTTTCTTTTTTTTTATTCAAATAAATTTCTGAGGCTTTTAAGCAAATACTACTTTTAACTTTAAATTAAATAGAGAAATTGGTAGTTAGTCTTATGTACATAGATACAATCTTATTCTTATATTTTGTTGTAATAGATACTTGACTTCTTAAATGGGTCATATAAATCTAATGATAGATGTTGAGCGGTGTTCATTTGAAATTTTGAACTAGTAATAAGTAAATATAGGATTTATTTGGTGTTAATCGGAGAATTAGGCAAATTGTCATTTGATATTTGGCAAATGAGAAGGCAAAGGCATGGGTTTATTAGTTTGTTGAATGATTTTTTTTTGTTGAAATTAATTGGCAATCGTGGGGCGGGAAGAGGAAGTTAAACATTTATTTAACTGCTCTTTTTCATGTGTTTGGCCCGATTTATTTTACAAATTCGAGTGTAGGTACTGGAAATGGAACTCTTATCTATTTGTACTCGTATAGTATTGAATTCTTACGATTGATTCTAATTCTAAGCTATCGAATCGTTGGGCTTCAAGTTTAGTTTAAGTAATAGGGTATTATTCTACTTATGGTTTTGACTTTGGCCAAAGGCTTATTGGTTATCTTAGACCATAATAATGTGCACAAGTATTAAAAGTGCCAAAGCAGTACTATAGAATATCTGTAGTACTAATCCTAAGTACTACATATAGTACAGAATACTGCTGCAATTCCCCTTTGATTTTGAAAAAAACTTGTGATGTCTTCTTAATCACTTTGCTTGTCGTTTGGTTGCCCTCAAGCTTGGAGAACTCGAGCTGAGTTTCTAGTTATTTTTCATACTTATGCTTTGGTATAGTTAGTATTAGTTATGTGTATTTTGAAGAATTATTAAAGAGAATTATATGTATGTAAGAGACAGAAGAAAGAGAAGGAAAAAAATAATACAAAACCAGATAGGATAGGATACATCATGAGGCTATTTCTTACTTCCGGTTCGCAACCTCCTCCATTTCTTTTCTTGCCCGTAACTGATATGCATAAGCATTAGGCATTAGATACTGTATTTAACAATATTTTTGTATTTCTATAATAGGTAATACTGTAATGTTAAATATTGTAGTAATAGCTCGCATTTATTTAGCAAATAAGGTCATAATTGCTGATAAATTAATTAGTTAAGTATTTTGTTAAGTAGGGTATACTAGTTAGTTAAGTACAGATATGTAAACTCATCAGTCATCAGGCTTTTTCTATGAGCACTTTTCTAATTTTATGAATTTTTTCCCTGTTTGATTTAGCTTTCGTGATGGTTTCAAGCCTTTATTAACTTTTAATTATTAATAATGGATTATTGAATATTTTCTGTTTATAAAAGGTAGTTTACTATACTACATATCAGTATTACCATACTACTGACTACTGTAGAGTGGGTAGTGGGTACATGCTACTACATATTATTTATAGCATTATGAATTACAGATTGCTTGTATGTACTAGTAGTATTATGTAGGTAGCACGTAGGCAGGTACCTATATATTACTTAGAATAGAATTGATGTATAAAATATACCTACCAAGTATTAGTTAATAGTTAGTACCTATAAGTACCATATTTACATTTATTATTATTAATATTATATCTTCAATATTTAAATAGCTGCAATTTTCACTTGAGAACTCATTTTTCTCGACTCAGATTTATTCAATTTGATGATCCTTGATTAATTCTGATTGATTATTTCGGTATAGGTAACCTATCTTTGATCCTGTAAGTTATTGTTTGAAGTCAGAGTGTGAGCACTTTGGTCTCAAGTTTAATTCAATATTTCTATCAAATTATTGAGGGGCTATGTTTGACTTGTTCTACCCACTAGTTATTTACAAATTGTAAATAGAGATAAATAGGTTGGCTTTATTGCCAAAGGAAGGCTGTTTTGATACTCTTTGTGGTGGTGGTGGTGATGGTGGTTAAAAGGCCGGCAAATTGAAAGCTAGCTTGCTAACTTGAGAGTTGGTCGAGGGAGATCGATAAAAAGTAAAATCAATGAAAATGAAATTGAGGAGAAACAGGACTTTTTACTTATGTACGGATATAGTACCTAGTACTATTATATTTATTACTTAAACTCGTTGGTAGTAGGTGTTCATTTGTAGACCTTCTATACCTAAAAACTATAAATACATATAATATTCATTGGAAAGTAAAAATGCCTATCTACATTTAAATGTAATCCGGGTCCGGACAGAAAGCCATTCGATCCTAGAAATTGTCAGATTTATCTATGAGTAGAGGTAGCATAATATTTATAGAGAAAAGTGTAACAATTTAGTAACAGGCATTATGATGAAAAATTGATTTGTTTGTAAAATATTGTGATTTTTAGTTTTAGTGGTCATTGTTGGCCTTTAGGCCAATAAGTGTCCTTTTTACTTGTTAGATGATTTTTCGGTTTTTTGGTGTGTATTAATCAGTATTTTTTTGGGGGGTAGGCCGGACGCGATGATGCGACATGAGATGAGATTTTAGGCGATAGGGTGAAAGAGTGAAAGTTGGGTTTATCGTAGGCAAATAAAATGAAATAAAATAACGTGGTGTGTGTAATGTGTAAGGGCAAATAAGTAGTCTGGGAATTTTAAGAGAGAGTCAGAGTCGAATCGAAATGAGTTAACTTGAAATAAAAGTTGAAAGGGGGGTCGAGAAATCGAAATAGAGTTTACCGACTCGGATTCAGATTGCATTGCTTTTTCTGAAAGATAAGTCGAAAATTTGGAATGGGCACAAGGCACAAACGCTTACTGGATTTTCTTGTGTCGTGCTGCTTATTTTCAAATTTTGACTACTATACTACTGACTGGTAGTAGTAGTACTGGCTCTCTGACTGTATTTAATGTTTGTATGTAGGTGCCTATGTGTATTTCGATTCGATGGATTTTCAACTTTTTGTGTTCTGAGATTGCCCTTACTTGCTGCTTGTTTGCTTTTTTTCCTATTCTGGTTTGGTTTCCGAAAGAGCAAGTTAAAAAAACGAAGAAAAAAGTAGTGGCTTGAGAACTGAGACTGAGCTGAACTTTTGAACTGGAGATAGGAAATTCGGATTCGGGTCTGATTCCAACCACCGACGACCGAGTTCTTTGGTCCTTTTCTGCCTTTTTTTTTGGTGGTATAAGTATTTTGATATTTTGTTGGAATTTTAGCATAGGGCCAATCGATAAGATTGTATTCCTCGGAGAGAAAGAAAGAGAGAGTCAAAATGCAAAGCCCGGGTGTTTTCTATCCATAAAATCGTTCCTCTGTTTTCTCTTTATTTTTTGGTAGGTTTGTATAAATACTAGGTACACTATACTGCTAGTAGACTGTAGAGTATAAAGGTATTTACACGCGACGAATTGTTCCCTTATGGAAATGGAAAATAACCTGAGAATTGTAAATAATAAGTATGTAGGTAGTTCCAGATAATATACGTCTTGGTTTATTGGACAGAATTAAATGATAATAGTATAAATTCTTTGATAATATTTATTTGAGGGATTTATTAAGGATTTAAGTTTAAAGGGTTTGAGTACCTTGAAACTAGGTATTTTACGAGTACCTACCTATTTGAAAATTTGATTATGATATTGATATGAGATATGAAAATATCTCATAGCTAGA
The DNA here is from genome assembly GCA_034699045.1 of Nanhermannia cf. coronata Gr-Ori-00579. Taxonomy (NCBI): domain Eukaryota; kingdom Metazoa; phylum Arthropoda; class Arachnida; order Sarcoptiformes; family Nanhermanniidae; genus Nanhermannia; species Nanhermannia cf. coronata Gr-Ori-00579. The sequence goes on from JAQIXA010001907.1 coordinate 6,598, forward strand.
CCAAGTAAATAGCAAAAGTATAGGTACCCTACGATAATTAAGTACCTACCTTATACAAAAAGGGTTCAAATTCATAAGATAAATATGAATTATTGTACTAGTAGTTTAACTGATATAATAATCTATGACTCTATTACCATGCATTGTTTGACTTTTCTCTCAAGAAACTAAAATTTCATGTCATGATATTTGGTTATTTTGAATATGAAATATTTTTAAGTAGGTATCCTATACCTATATGTATGTAGCTTAAGATTGACAATTTTAATTACCTATTTTTCATATTGATAAGATATATTTATAATGAATTAATAGTCGATTAAATATTCAAAAGTCAGATTATGATAAGGCGTTTGATTAGGTTTGATTAGGTTTAAAGAAAAGTGAAAAAAGAAGCAATAGGTACCTACTTCTTTTTTCATTGTTTCAATATAATTAAATGTTTTATAGAAATAAAGAAAGCAGATAGTAATTGTCAATAAAACATAGTAGTAGTCTCATACTACTACTCGTATGAGACGTAGTAGTCTCATAGTAGTAGTAAGTAGTAGGTAGGAATTAGGTATGTATTTTATTTTGTGCTTTTTCGAGTCGAGTATCTACTATCTACTCACTCTCTTCTCTACTTAATTAAATATCTAATTTTATTTTATAAATCACTCTTTTTTCTGGATCAATAATCAATTTACTCATTCTTGATTTTTTTTCTTGATTTTATAGGGATCAAACCAAGTAGGGCAAACGATGGGAGATATTAAAAATGGTCGGATGACAATGCAGCAGCAGCAACAACAGCAGCAACAACAACAACAACAAAATTATTATTATCAACAGCAACAACAACAACAACAAATGGTCCATTCAGCTAATAATCAAACACCCTCGAATAATCAAAGTCAAACTATAAATTTTACACAGCAGCATATTAGAATGAATACAAATACAAATCCAGTGGCTTCTGTAGGTATGGGTGGAATTAGTAGATTAATGACAAATACTTCTCCAAATCCGAATAATCCAATGAATAGAATGACTTGTCCGCCTCAACAACAACAGCAACAGCAACAACGTCCAAACTTACCGCCTAATATGATCGATATGCAACAACAGCGAATGATTCGCCACCAGCAACAACAAATGAGGCATCAGCTCGCATCTGATGGAAATAGCATAATGCAGCAACAATTGATGGCCGGTCAAAGAAGATTTCAAGGACCATCTTCTATCCAGATGCAGCAACAACAACAGCAATCACAAGCGATACAAAATAATAATATTGGTGGGATTAGAAATCAACAACAATATGGTCAGCAGCAAATGGTTGGAGGAATGATGCAAGGTCCAAATAGTAATAATATGATGATGTCTAATATGAACAATATGAATAATATGCATCAACAAAGAATGGTCGCCTCTTCGTATCCTACAGGGCCTGGAGTAGTAAATAAAATTCCTAATAATAGTGGATCAATACGAGGTCCAAATCCTAATATGATGGTTAATGCTCAGGGTCAACAACAATTAATGCCTTCTACAACAAATACTATGAATTCTGAATCTTGGATGACAATGCAAGCAGATGGGAATAGATCTTTCAATAATAATCCTATGCAATCTCAAATGAGGCCTAATCTTGGATATATTCAAGGTATTTAGCATAAATAAATGTCAAACAAAAATTTTTCTACTGACAATATTTAATATTTTTTTTGCCCTATAGGAATGAATCCTCAAGTAGCTCAGCAGCATGGTGAATTTGGTTCTATGTCAAATAATATGTCAAATAATTCCATAAGAGGATTAGCTTCACCTCAACAAAGCAATATGGGATTTCAACAGCAGCAACAACAACAACAAATGAGTGGCTTCCAAGGTGGAATGAAAATGAATCAGCAAAATATGAATAATCCAAATTCTTCAAATTTTGGAGTAAAGGATAGTAATAGTATTCCCATTAATAGTAGTATAAATAATAATAATGGAACGATGGGTTCCTCACCAAGTTCAATTATGTCCACCAATAACAATTTACAAGTGAATAATAATAGTACTATTAGTAGTGTAGGCGTAGGTAATCATTTAAACAATCAGCTTATGAAAAGTGATGTGGTCAATAGCAGCCAACAACAGCAGCAGCAAGACTTTAATTTCGAAATGTTGGATATAAATAATTTAACTAATGGAGATAATTCAACGTATTCCTCAAACGATACAGACTTCCAAAGTTTTGATTCCAATTTAAATTATCAAAATATATTAGACTCTTTATCTGTAAAACATTTTAGTGATATATAAACTTAAAAAATATAACTACATTTTGAAGTTTAGAAAAATATATACTTTGTACTACCTACGAATGAATAATTTTAAATTGTGATTAATAATATGTATATGTACATATAAACATATTATGAAAAATCGTTATAATCTTGTATATAATTATTAATTATTACACATTACATAATATTTCGTTTGTGAAGTGATGAGTTTACTGATTTACTTCTGCAATTCTCATTAAGCTTATAAAATCTAATTACCTAAGTACGTTATTACTATTTACTGAAATATAGAATAGATTATTATAAATATTTATTACAAATTATTTAATTATTATAAATTATAATAGTTGTATGTACTTTAACCTTAAATAGTTCGTAGAAGATAGATGTACATATCTACATGAGATAGCAATTATTATTCTGATGATTCTTAAATTCCCTCGCAAAACTATTATTACTTAAAATTAGTTAAAATGATCTCGAAAAAAGCGATTTTTTGAATAATTACCCAACTATTTTGTTTTCAAAGATCAACGCGTTTATTTTATGCTCTGATTTATCTTGACAAAAAATCACCACCCAAACCTACTCTCTTTAATTTATTAATTATGCCAAATTTGTAAATTAAATGTTTTTACCTAATTTTGATTTTGATACAATCGAACTATACAACCATACAGCTTTTATTTTTTACGAAAATGATAACTACTTACTTATTATACAAATGAGTTTTAAATTCAGACAGTTTAACAGGCATTTATTGAGCTTTTTTTAAATCTATAAAACCAAAAATATTTTATTTTATTATATAAAGTAATGAATTGTTATGTTCCAATTTGTATTTTTGTAGTTATTTTTCAGTATTTTGACATAATTTTAACATTACCTATTGAAATATCAAGCGAATATTTTATATTTTATATTTTTTATCGTTTAATGCCATTTATATACTTTATGTAATGTGTAGAGTGTAAAGTGAAGTCTTGCATTTCATACTTATAATTATGCGAATTACCTATCTATTTAAATTGGATTTTAACGACTTTGACCTCATATTACTGATACTATTTGTAATTTGAATGTAGCTCGATCAAAGGATTTTTATTTATTTATCATATACCTACCTATATATACTATGTACTGTACTCTAGATAGAACAGAAGTTACATTTTACTTATTTATATATATTTTAGTAATCTAGTCTTTGAATAGTAGTTGTAGTTTAATTTAAAAAATGTAGATCAAGTATTTATTCCAGTAAATTTTTACTTTAGTTATAAATTTAAGTAGAGTATACTGGTAGAATAGAAAGTCATATAAACTTTTGTAAATTATTGAAATTGTTTTGATGAGCTTTAAAAATTCTGTTTAAAATTACGATGATTATTGAAGAAAAAATTTCAAGTGAGAAGTTACTTAACTATAGAAGCGTATACAATACATGTACACCCGGTTTCTCTTAATTTTTAGTTTTTTAGATTTGTTTTACTGTAATCCTGACTTTATTTCTCAGAAATCATTTAAATATGCATTTGTACTTTACTACCTAGCAAACATACACTGTACTGTTTATTTTGTCAAAATATTTTAGGTAGGTATAATAATATGATTATTATTTATTGTTTATTTATATGTATAATCAATTAGGCATTTATTTGTGTATAAAAATATCTATATATTTTTGATTTTGATCTGAACGAATTGTACTGTACAGATGCAGAGAGTAATACATTTACTACTTATTTATTTTTATGTGCTTTTTTCATTGGTTCATTTTGAAGATCATTTTTTATAAATAGATCTCTCGAGAATGAGATGAGAAAAGAAAAAGAAAAAAAGTAACGATCGATCCTATATTCCATATTATATTACGTAATTATTATTATCTTTATACTACTATGTACTACTACTATGTTAAGATAAAATGTTTATAAAATATTTTTTGTTTAAATATCAATATTATATATATATATACATAATATATCAAAATGGACAGTAAGTTTGCAATAAAGCTAAACGAAAGTTTATTATTCTTATACCATAAAAGCATAATAAGACATTTATAAGATCTACGATCTATATGGATAAATAATAATTCTAAAGAATACTATTTTTATTCAAATTCAAATAGGTATTATAATCTCATTAGCATTAGGCATTAGGTAGGTGGTTATTCTTATTATCAAGTAATTTTAATCAATTATTTCGTGACGATTTTACATAAGGATTATTATCATCATTAAAATATCAATTGAATGAATTGCTAATATGTATAAATAAATATGTTCTGACATTTTAAAAAAAAAATTCACCTCTGCTTGATGGGTCATCGAGTCATCAATCAGATGGAATAAAGTAGGTGGAATAAAGCAGGTGGGTATAAATAGAATTTTTGATGATTATTTTCTTGCACCTTTTCTTGGTGGAATAGTCTGGCTCTTTAACGGGTCAGCCTACCAAGAAAAGTTTTGATCTTTTCGGCGCAGGTTCGAATCCTGCTAAGCCCTCAATTTTTTTTGCACTTTTTCTTCAAACTTTCTTCTATTTTACTAGTTTTTTTTCAAAATTTTGAAATTTTTCATTATTTTTTTTCTACTTAAGGTTAAGTAGAAAAAATGTTGGCCCTTCGGATCAACATTTCTCAAACCTAAGGGCCTGTACTGGGACTCTAACAGATCTAGCGAATGTATATAAATATAACAAATTGAACGCCATATATGTTCAATTTGGTCCATTGACATGTCACTATTGTCCCAAATCACACTGTAGTGGATTGACCTTGAATCTTAAAGTCCGCTACACAAAAATAAGAAAATTACGATTATATAGGGTACTAATAAATTCAAAACTCACCCAGCAGGAGATTTGCCTTATTGAAATTGAATTAAAAAATAAGCATCTCATTGTAAGAAAACATGTAAAATCCTTATTATATGTATAAGCAAAAGCAAAGACTCTTGTCTTGTGTCTCTATTATAAAACGATGAAGATTATTTCTGGTTCATAATTATTTCCGGGTGAGTTGTACTTTAAATATTCTTTACGAACAGCCCGCATTTCAATGTCCAAAGGCTAATACATATTAAGTTCAAGACAAAGTTCTATGATTTATTTATGAATTTGAATAATAATTAATAATAATAATTATTATTATTATTAATTATTAATCTAATAATAATAATAATGTAAATAATGTAAATGTAAATGTAAATTGAGCCATTTTAACAAATACCTCCTCAAAATTAACCAAGCTATTAAAGGATGCAAAAATAAAATTTTATTAACAAGCCAAGATTCAAGATGGGATATTAAGTGAAAACTTACGAGTCGTGATTGAAGTGGTACAGAGAAACAACACCCCCTCAAACTCAAACTTTCCTTTTAACAGGTTCAAAAAATTTATCCCAAGTACCATCACGATTTAAAATTTATTCTAAATATCTTTCTTGACCAGTTGCCATTTTGAATGTTAAAATGTAAGTAAGAGATTTGCAAGTGCAAGACTCGTATTTTTCCAGAAATTCTAGATCAGACGATTTGAATTTTACACTTTATTTGTCATGTCAGTTAATAATGGCCAGATACTTAATATGCATATTATTTAGGGATTACTCATACTATCTTGGAAGTATGCATACTAAATACTATCTGATATATCATACTAACTACTAACTACAATATATTTATTATTATTATGTTAGTACAGAACAGAATAGAGTACTGGATAAAGTAATTTAGTACCCTACTAATATTATACAGTAATCAAAATCTCTCAATAAAACTATAAAAACAGCTAAGCTCATCCTCTGTATAGTAGACTTTTTCTACCTCTTTATAACATAAAATGTATTCTTTAATATCCTTAAAAACTGCCTATTTAACATCTTTATTATCGAAAATCCAGAAAAGGTAGGTCATAAGGTCTACTTTATTTTAGGCTTTTGAGCAATCATTTGAATTTGAATTGATTCGAAATTTTACAATTTGGGGTGAAATGTTGTCTTAGAAAATTTTTTTTAATTGAATCCAATTTTTTGTTCAAATCTGATTTGAAAATTTTGATTCGATTCATTTTTCTAAAATTTCTAAATTCTCCAGTGTGTGTGTCAAATCAATAATTCTTAATTACGCTATACCTTAAATTTGACATTAAGATTCTCATTGTCGATCTTGCCTAGTAGACCAGCCTGTTTGTATTACTGATTTCCTCAGATCTGCAAAGATTCGTGTTTTTCTGAGCTGAGGTAAGTTATTTTAAAAAACTTCGAAAATTTTTAATTACTTGGTTAGATCAGATCCGATCACTTGGTGTAGGTAGGTAGTAGGTATATTGTTGACATATCAAAATTCAAACCAAATACCAGTTTACCTTTAGAATTTTGTAAGTACCATACTACTACCTACCTACTTACTAGATATTACAGATTAGGTACAGTAGGTACTCGTATTATTAGCTAGTTTAGTAGGAACTATCTAGGTACTAGTACTGATTCCGAATCTAGACGTTTTACTTAAGATTAGGGGATACATAGATAGATGAAATTTGAAAGGGTCGATTGGCTGGATGGAAATTTGCCTAGACACATTTTTTGCCAAGATGGAGATTTGCCTGGATGGTTTTGATCAGACTATATGCTCAAATCTCAAATCAGACTAACTTTAAATAAATTAATAGGTACTTGGGTAATTTTACTCATTTTTGCAAATTTTGATTTTGACATCATGTACCTACTTTTAAAATTACCTAAGTCAGAGTATAAAGTTATTATTACTTTTATATTTAAACGATTTCTTGTAAGTATTCTGTAGATACATGATCTGATTATATCTAAATATTGTAGAAATGAGTAGAAATTAAACCGCTCTCGGAAAATGGACCTTGGCAAAATGAATCCAGGCAAATGACTCCTTTCAAATTTCACCAAAACATATCTTTATTTGTATATGTCCCCTATCAAACCGTTCTATGCAAAACGCTTGTTACCACGATTCAGCATATTTTATATGCCCAAACTCTAAACTAAACCTTTCCAATTCAATTAATTTTTTTGCATTATATCTTAATCTAATCATATAGATATGCCTATTCAGCATTAGAATACTATCATGCATTTGAATATGAAATTAACAAACAAATTTTATTTGTAGGACCAGTTTTGACTACTTTAAATCATGCCTCTGTCACTGAACAATTCGAAGCTTAGTAAACCCAGCAAAACTGGTTTTAGCCTAAAACGAAAGGCTAGTAATACGTTTCAAAAGATTTTTAATCGGTAAGCTTAACAAACATAAAACCTAACATTTTTACAGTTTGAAGCAAGGATGCTTCAAACTTCAAACTGACGATGAGTACAATGTTCAATTTTTTAGGGCATCTAGGACAACTGTAAGAGAGGAGACTGAGAGGGTTGCTCCAAATTCAAATGCTATTGATGCTGAAGTATCGAGGAACAATCGACCTGTCCAGAATCTTCCACCCCTCGTAGAAGTTGAGACAATATTGGATGCTCGCGATTATGATTTCAAGACTAACTCACAAATCGAATTGTCAGGTAGTGGAACTGGGTCAACCCTCCCGAGGAAAATTGGAAAACGAGCCTTATTCAAGATAGTCGAAAGTGACAAAGAAAATGAATCATTACAAAGCAGTCCGGAAGACACAGTTGGGAACAGCAGCCTCGACCTGGTTGAAGAGAATGTAAAGCTTCATCTGACTACTGAGGTCTATAATTTTAAGATTTAAAATATTTTTACAAAAGTATAATACTAACATAGGTATTTCACATTACATAATTATTAAGTACCTACCCTTCTTGCGTACAACAGTAACTGGAAAAAATATCAAAGTCTTTGAGTCACTTTTATCCCTAAAATTTGTTCAATGCATACAGTACAAAAAAATCTCTTTAGTGCCTATATAGTCTAGTCGAGTATCTAGAATCTACTCTAAAATCTACTGTAAAGAATCTACTGTAAAAAGTAGATATTATTACTTTGCGAAATCTACTAGTTTTAGAAAATAGAAATTTGAAATAAGTACCTATACAATATAAATATTATTCTGGAAATTCATCTCTAATATTTCTCAGAAATTAAGGGTCAACTGAGAAAAATGATTATTTTTTTGCAAGAGTTTTTGGCAATAATTTCTAGAACTAGAACTAGGCCTAGCCTTCATGGAATGAAAGTTTAGCAAGTACTGTTATGATTCCTATTCCTAATAAGTTGGGTACAAAGTAAAAAAGGGTACCTACCCATTTTTAGGGTACCTACCAAAAATTATATGTTTTTAGATCCTTTTTTGCAATTAAATTATATCTCATTTCAGTCTAATAATTTATAGCTAAAAAAAGTCATTTCAGAACTAATTCTCGAATCTTTTATTCTTTTTAGAACACTGATTTAGACAAGCTTGCTGCAGAGGCTGCTCAAATAGATGAAGAGGATCCTAAGGAAGAATAGCTCATGAAATCCATAAGAAGTTCCACCATGATTCTATCACCAAGATTTCTAAAATGTATATATTCCTTGTAAAGAAAGCCATAATTGTAGTCACATTTCTCTCAAAATGCCATTTAGTAAGGTATAGTGTAATTAGGTATTATATTGATCAATGTAGTAAAACAAACCAATCGTATCGATAGGTTAAATTCAGTCTATTCGCTTATTTATAGTCTGTTAAAGTAGACCAAAATTGTTCAAAAATTATTTATACAAATTTATGTAAATTTAAAGCTTCGACCACTTTTGATATTATCATTGATTGTTATTAAATTGTAATTTTGGTTAAATTCGATATAAATTACTACCTACTAGCCTACTTGCTATTTGAGCTTTTAATAAACTAATAATAAACTCTCGTCTCCTACATTGTAAACATTAAGATCAATCTATTTACTAGTACTCGTATCTTGTTATTTCCGAAATTTATTCTAAAATTTAAAAAAAAAATTAAGGATCATTCACTATTTATGACACAATTTGATCATTTTATATTAATAGTCAGTAGGTTCCTACTTATTACTTATCTTATTGTAATTAATAACGTTTGTCTTTACTGTTCCTGAGATTTTTTAGATTTAGATTTTGAGATTCAGTTTTTTAAAATACCTACATCTATAGCATCTATAGCATCTATGTATGTATTTCAAGTAGTTTTTGATCGAGAATTCATACAGTATGTAGATATTCGAATTTTTAAGTTCTGGGCATTTTTTATGGAATATACTTTAACTAATGATAAATTGAGTAATATTGTTAGACATAAATAATTATTAGATAGAAGTTAAAATAGTACATACATTTACTTACTTTTTATACAAAGATTTTGTAATTTCTCAAGATATTAGATTCATTGCTTTTTAGACTTGGCAAATTGTGGTCCAATATAATTTTATATAGGTATCTAATTGAAAATTACCTATGTACTGATCGGTACAAGATTGGTAGCTTTAGCATTGTGTCTCATTAGTATTAGAAATATCAATGACCAAAATTGTTTTCGGCGAAAATAATCATTTTTAATTTTAGATCTCAATCTGGACTCTGGACATTTGCATTGAAATACATATTACAGTATTATATAATATGTAATTTTTTGCTCACTTTTTTCATCTATTTTATCCTTGATTTTTTTTAAATTACTGCGGAATCTCTTTTAGCATTTTTAATTTATGAAAGTATTCAGCAATGTCTAGTTCACGCAAAGATTGAATTAATTCTAAAGACCTATCTCTAATAGTCATAATATGGTTCATCAGAAAAAATTAGGTCCAACTTTGGTCTGTACTCTGTACGTATTTTTTATCAGAAATATATCACTTTGTTTAACTCCTGGTTAAAAGTTAAAGTGCTCAAAGCACTAATAACAAAAAATCCTGCTGATTGTCTCAATTAAATCTCCAGGATCTATACTTTCAAATATAACTCGTTAGTTTGGCTTGAAATATCTGGAGAAAAAATTTTTGTTTTCGAGAAACTCTGATGAGAAGAAACTGTAAAAGCAAGGGGTTTGCATTTGGAAGGTGAGGTCATACTGTATAGTACCTATATCTATTTATTTGAAAAATAAAATCTCATTAATCCCCCATTACTATTACACATTTTGGTATTTTAAAATTATATATACAGATAGTATAATATAGCATCAATAAATTTGAATTAATGAAGAACTATTTTGCATTTTCGAATCTGAGCCTCATCTTACCTGAACTTTTTCAAGTTATCCTCAAGCCCAAAATCCTTCACTAGATACTCGATGGCATGGTCGTAGAAAAAGTAGACTTCGAAGTTCGAAGTATAAGAGATTTTGCTTCAGACTTCAGATTCAGATGCTGTAATCTCTACTACCAAGCAAAAGCAAAAATTTTATTTTATTTGAGGCCTCTTATACCTATATAAATATACATTTACTACATATTTTGAAAACCCAATGGTTTAAAGGGTTCCCCATACATCTGCGTGTAAAACACCAATGAAGTTTGAGAACTTCCATTTTCTTTCCGCCTCTCTATATGTGCAACACTTTCTGCCATAAACTTACGTACAATATACACTCTGTATATTGTACCTAGGTAAATTTTTTATATATACTCTATCTAGTGTATGTATAAGGGCCAGACTGTGTGTTAAAATCTCTGTATAAGGTATACCATATGACCATGATTCTTTATACATACTCTATACTGTTACAGTATTTCAATGCCTCATGCTTTTACATTTATCCTTTATATTTATGATAGTACCTATATAACCTAACAAAGCAAAAATACGTATGTACCTTATAGTTTATATATGTATTTTGGTAGAACTTGAAAAATAATAATAATTTCAGAGGCTCATTCGCTAGTTGCTGGTCGTCCTGGTTAAAAGTTAAAGTGCTCAAAGCACTAATAACAAAAAATCCTGCTGATTGTCTCAATTAAATCTCCAGGATCTATACTTTCAAATATAACTCGTTAGTTTGGCTTGAAATATCTGGAGAAAAAATTTTTGTTTTCGAGAAACTCTGATGAGAAGAAACTGTAAAAGCAAGGGGTTTGCATTTGGAAGGTGAGGTCATATTTTCAAGACAAATTATTTTACGCACAATTACAATACAAGAATCCTTTGTGCAAAAAAAATTCACAGTTTTGATTCTATATATACAGTCTACAGTGTACTTTTAGTTACTATAAAATTTTAGGAATTTTTCTCAAAAAAAGAGATTTTGAAAAATTGAAATCAACCAAGAGATTAAAGATTGGAAATTTTTATCCTCATACAATCGTACAAGTACTTTGAATCATAGTTTCAAAAAGTGAAATAAAATTTATAAAATTAAGTGAATTACTTATGTAAATGTATAAGTGTTTCATTTCAAATTGATTTGATAAACCAACTCAAGTAAAATATAGACATTGAAAGGCTTTTAAATATTAATTTCTCAATCTACCTACTGAAATTTAATTAAATAGATTTATAATTAAATTCTTCAACTCTAAACTACGAACCACTTCGAAATATAGAATTTTATTGTCTTTATTTTACTAGTCAAAATCACCAGAAGAACAGAGAAATTTGATTCATTTCCATATTAGTAAATTGATTTCATAAGTAAAGTATCTTGTACTTTGATTTATCAAAAAGTGATCTATTTTGATAAATACAATAGAGAAGAAGACTTGCCAATCTACACCTACACCTACAATTAGGATTAAAGTAGAATTTTTGGTGAATTAATTTGCAACACTTTTGCTGGAGAAAAAATGGAAACAAGAAATAGACACATTCCTTCAGATAGGGTAAGTAAAATTACACAATTATAGAATCTAAAATAATTAGAAAATTTTGTCATAAAAATATCTTAAAAAGAAAAATCCTGCTATAAAATTCCTTCAAATCAGGAAAATTTGTCTTTAAATGCCTTAAATTGGTCATCAAATTTTTTATCAAATTGATAAAAATTGGTCATTTTTACCAGTAAATACTTAATACATTTATAAGCAATATAAATGATACATTTTTATGATTTCTAAAACCTTAATATTTGCATAATTAAGTCTAGGAAATAGTCATATTTTGACTCAAAAACCTACTTAAATTTTGCAATTCTGAAATGAGAGTCTTTTTAAATCATTATCCAAGTGTATAAATTTTAGCTAAAAGTGTGAAAATTAGGCCTCTTTATAGAGAAATTCCGTTTAAAATCATATGTTTCAGCTCATTATATTATCCTTCCAATCTTTTCTTTTATAAATTATCGATTTTTCTAGTATGTAATAGTAGGTAGTAATAAAACAAGTAATAAGAGACTTGTTATTCAATACTCAATATAATACAAGAACCTTATAGATTTTTCTGTCCAATGTCTCAAGTGTGCAAAAATCAGATCTTGAATTGCAAAATATGATAATAAATAATAATATATAATGTAGATACTTTATAGGTACATTGTACTATAGTAGGTATGGTACATAATATTTATCATAAAATTACAATTTTGGCTTACATATGCCAAGTTTGCATACATTAATTGTTTGTAAAATAAATTGTAAAAAGGGTCAATGCCGAGCTGACTTTTAGACTTTTAGCTAAAGATTATAAAATAATGTATTTTTTGAATTTTATAACAAAGAACACTTGGTCATATCAGTAGGGTATATGAAAGTATGTATGTATTCAAATGCAAATCTATTCTGTGATATAAGATTAAGTTTTTAGAATGTTTTTTTTTGTGTAAATCCTTATTATACCTACCTATTATACATATTTCACCAGACTATTGTTTAAAAGCTTATGAATATTCTCTTATTATTTTGAAGTTTGAAGATGAAAAAGTACAAAAAAGTAAGTATACTACATAGTACTTTTAAGATAACAAGTTTTTTTCTCACCTTTTTGCAAAAATTATATCTGTAATCTGAAATTTGATACACAACCCTCCATTAATTCATAATAGATAATGTGATAATTGATAATACATTAAAAAAGGTTCTTTTAGTTTGTATTAATTTACACCTCAATTTTTCTGAGAATTTCAGACCTCTAGGTCTCCTGAAAATACTGGTAAATTCTCAATATTTCTCAAAATTTCATTTTGCATACCTTTAAAGTATGTATTTATAGAATTACTTATAGAATTTATATTTCAAATTTTTTAAAAACCTGTTCAGGCTTGAACTATTCAAACCTTATGATTAGAAATTAGAATAAGACTGGCCATAAGTCCCCTAGTATAACTGACCATGAGAATCTCATTACAAAAATGTGTGAGAAATTTAATCAAAATTGCACTTATCATCAGTAGGTATAAAGGTAATTAAAATACACATTTTATTATCAGTATTTATTTTGTTTTATGAGATTCGATAGGCATAGATAGGCATAGATATACATATGTATGTATAGGTATAAACCTGCTTATTTTGATGGTTTAAAAATCATTCGATTTGAGTTTTAATAGATTTTAAAAAAGAGTATTTTATTTACTTAAACCTATTTCGACTGTATGTATGTAGATATTGTTCTCAATGGGTTAATAGGGCATGAAGGAGATAAATGTTTTATTTTGTTTATCTTAGCAACAATTTATAACTTTTGTATTTTAAAGATACCTTAAAAAACCTTATTGCGATTTACACTAGATTGAAAATACCTTTAAAATTACACACACACTATGACTATACCTACCTATGTACTTATTCATATGACTAGACTCATTTCTAAAGGTATTTGTCTAGTTCAAACTCTTAAGTAAATACTGAATTTAAATACATTTTTGCACGATTACTTATAAGAGTATATGTATTAATGTATATGCATGTAGGTACTTAAATTTGCATTTGCAAAATGTAAATTTATTATGATAAAATCCCTTTATAAAGTACACTTGGCCAAGGTTTGAATCCTTAGGAAAAGTACAATTTTGAAGAAATTCTACCCTAAGAATAGTAAAGACATGGTCATAAAACATTTTAATTGCTTTCCCACTTCTAAATATTTGTGCTTTTAAAATATTAAACTTTCAGAGTATTAGTACTAGTACTTGATTGCATTTTAACTATACAAATATAGTATGTATAGGATTTTTTATTGTGTACTGACACAACCCCTAAACTTTTATCCCTAAGGACATTTTCCATAACCTCTTTACCCCTAAAGACAAAACCCCTAA
>JAQIXA010001908.1:0-21024 GCA_034699045.1 Nanhermannia cf. coronata Gr-Ori-00579
TGTACAGAAATTAATATTTTCAAGTTTTTTACAGTGAAACTTAGAGTTAGTTGTATGTAGTAGTGATAATTTCCCATAGGAAAAAGTATAAAAATTCACAAAAAAAGTTACATATTTTTTGGATAATTCAATTAACTAATTAAATATAATCACATTTAGATAGAATCACTGAGCTTGCAGTACAAATACTTACACATAATACTTTTTTATGGTAAAAATCTTCTTTTTTTTCAAATTAATTAAGTAAATTAAAATAGTACATTAGCAGTTAGTCATTCAATTTATAATTTACTAATAATACATTTATAAACTGTACAGAGCGATTTGTAATACAATTTTTTTAAATCTAATTTTTAAATGTAATAGAATTCTAAATTTTACACTTTATACACAGTATGTACAAAAATTGTCAGTTTTTTTCAAATATTTACATTTCATAGTATCTATATACTAATACTATAATAGAGTTTATATTCTTTTCTATTTTTATAAAAAAAATGAAATAAAAAAATTCAAAATATTGTAGGTTTAAAAAAAGGACTAGAGACTTTGTTTTGTATAATATGGAGAAAGTTGAGGATTTTTGCTTGTAGTATTTTTTTTTATAAAAAATCTAAATTTATGATTCTCCTGAGAATAGCCGACAATGCCAAGATTGTAGAAAAAATTGAGGTCATCCACAAGGGTGTTGTTAGACTATTTATATTACCACTATTTGCCTCAGCACATTGCCCTGAAATTGGGTGAGAAAAAACGTCAAAAATCAATATATTACCCAGAGTACTAGAGATATTTGCATGCTAAATCCCATTTGACAGATTTAAAATCTACATTTTCATATTACTGTAAGATGCCTTGATACATACAAATTCAGAGAATTTGTGAATTTTTATATTTTTCTGCAAAAAAAATTGGTAAACCTTATATGACAGTAGAAAAATAAATCTTTCAAATCTTGATCCCGATCGCTTTTGCTCTTTCAACCGGAAATACTCTTTTTTTTCAGGAGCCAAGTTTCAAGTAAACTTTATTTTAGCTTGTGTGATCAAATTCTTGACTTATTTATGTAGAAAATGTCATTTTTAAAGAGTTCAAATGGGATTTTAACTAATTTATATGTATTTATAGAAGTATGTTAGGGTGTGATAGTTACCTTCTAGGGTCAAATTAAAGGCCCAATTTCCTTGAAATCCTGGCTGAAGGTGCCTCTGACACGATTCACTACTACTAGATACTCTGAGGACATTTTCGGTCTGCTTGTAAATGAAGCAATATCTTTTGGCTGAAGTTGAAGATCGACTTTGAGGTGATGCTACCAGATAACCTATACCATTTTCTTCCCATGATCCATGGCATGAAAATGCTGAAATTTAAAGAATTAAAAAATTATTAATTTGACAGATTTTTAGGATGATTTTGCAATTATCCGTGAATTTTTAAAGTAAAAATGTCATAAAATATTTTCAAAATTTTTGATATTTTGAGACAATTCATATGGATTAAAATTTTGAGAAAATATGACTTAAAACTTGAAAAAATTTTAAAAATCTTTTTAGGAAAATCAAAGAATATATCAGTAGCTGAGAATTTTGAAATATTTTCGAGGTATCCAAAAGTTTAAATTTTGATAAAAAACTCCTTAATTTTCCGAAATATACAAAAATCAATTTTAATTTAAGAATATCTCAATAATACTTTATTAATGAATTGAGATAGTGCAAAAAATATAAGAATATAGAGAAAAAACGGAAAAAAACTAATACATAGTACAGATAATCTATGTATCAGTTCGATGTCTTTTCAAAATTTAACTTTTGATGATATTCTGAAACAGAGACTTTGTGATATTTTTAAAAAACTTACAATTAATTGGATGTTGTGGCGAACATTTCGAATAAAAATTCATAGTAGCTCGATCCCCACAACCGACGACCTAAAGAAAAGTTAAAGGTTATAGTTATAACATGATAGACAGACCTTTTCACGAAAAAAAATTTAAAAAAATTACCAGAGTATTAAAAGATGCACCATTAACTACAGAATTGGATAAAGGATTTCCACCACTATGTTGGGGTGGACAATCACTCGCATTTGTTGGATCATTTGGCATTTGTTGCTGCTGCTGCTGTGCAGTTGATCGTCTTGGATCTTGATTTAAATTAATAATAGACTCTACTGTAAATCTGCCCAGATAAGGACATCGATGAGTATTCGCATGTGATGATATTAAAGTATGGTAGATTCCTGTTGATCTGATTTTTTCTTTTGCGATCGAAGAACAATCGCCATCAACATTTTCTTTGGGAAAAAGTTGCATTTCCACAACGTGACGATCTCGCTTATAAATTTGAATGCAGACTTGCTTGTGTTTACTAAAAAGGAAAAAAAATTATAAGGTCTTCAAATTTCAACTCTTAATTAAAGATATGTAAATCGGTTTCGATTTCAATTTCGATTTCAAATCGATCTCAATTTTACACAAAATGTTAGTAAAATTGATAACCGAGTGAGGTTTTTCAAATCCGAAATGTAGAATATTTCAAAATTACCATTTGATGTTGAGATGTGCAGTGATGGTCGTATGTTTATCGGTCAAATCATATCGATTCTGGCAATAAATCCGAGTACCCCCTTTGAAAAGTAAGTCTCCAAGATTATTGTTTGAAATGAGATTCGACAAACCGGACGTGGAACTTTGTCCGGAACTCCCCATCATTTCCTCCTCATTAAAATGAATGCTTGTATTGTGATGAACTTTAACACTCATTTTCCCATCTAGAGAATGCCAGTGGTGAGATGAGAGCCAGTGGGGGAATTTACATCGATTTCTAGATGGATGATCTTCGTCATTATTATGAGGATCTTCAGGAAATGCTGAAGTTCGAGTCAGAGTTAAAGTTCGAGCCCCTTCAGTTGGACTTGTAATTCCAGTACAACTCGCATCACCCTAAAAAAGTGAATTTTTAAGTTTAGGCAATTTCAAAATTGTTTAGTTTGCTAAATATAAATTTATTTGGAATCTAAAGTGACTGTAGACTTACACTTTGGGCTATTTTATATCCTAAATGACCACCATGACCATTGGAATGATGTCCATGTCCACCCTTTATCCTCTCATAGATGAAGCATCGATATTTCTCTTCGTTCGAGGCTCTTAGAGAGTTTTCAAGTTTGCCAATTAAATAGTTGTGGGACCTACAAAAAAAGTATTTTTTTTAAATCCAAAAAGCACTTTTTTTAACTTTTCTTACCCATCACGCCAATTTCCCAGACATTCCAGTTCCTCAGCTGCAAAAAATTAAAAATTATTTCAAAATTTCACTTTTTTGTACTTTAAAATCTAGATTTTTCTCTGAAATTTCATTTTTTTATGTTTTGGACTTACAAATACTTTCAGTTTTTTGTACATTTGGACATGCTTGGTATCTGAACAGTAGATGAGAATTCTCTGTACATGTATCGACATGGGAAACTGGAAAATTTTTAAAAATTTTAAAAAATTGAAGATGGATTTTACCAAAATCTTACCTGGTGAACTACAAAGTCCAAAATTTTTGTTATAAGTAAAAGTAAAAGGACCTCCCCTATAAAAATCATTAAAATTAGGGTCAAAATTTATTAATTTTTTAATTTTAAACATACTTAAATGGACATTCTTCAGGTTGGGCATCAACTTTGAACATTGTGTACAATTGCTCATCTCCGCCTATTTGAGAGCACAGAGTCTCTAAAGTATTCTTGGTTTCGCAGAATAAACCTTGAAAAGTGTAAGCAAAAAAATATTACAAATCTACTATAAAAGTAGCAATAAATTACACAAAATACGAAATAAACTTACTTTCTTTATACTGTAGCACATTCTTATGGGGTGAGTTGATGACTAAGCATCTGTGGCAATTATCATGAGGGGATCTATCGTGTAATTAGAGTGTATAAATTATACTTGTATATAGTAAGGTATTTATTTTGTGGTTTAAATTCTAATTTAAAATGTATCTTACTTGTCAACAAAAAGATATTTATCTCCTGTATTCTCATAGCAAACACCTTTGCTTTCAATAGAACGGCCATCAATCGAAATTAATTGCGGAATCCCAGATTGAAACCATTTGCCTTTAAATGATTCGGGTAATTTGCAACTGCCTGAAATTTCAAAAAAACCATCAAATTAGTCAAGTTAAAAAAATCATAAAATAACTCAAATTCAAATTCAAATTCAAATTGCATTTTTCTTGACATTTTTTGGAAAAAACTCGATCTCTTTAAAAGGATTTATATGCATTTTTAATCCAGCCTAATCCAAAGACATTAAAATATTTTAACTCCAAAAAACCAAAGTTTGGTATAAATTTATTTCATTTTTATACTAATTTGAAGCCAAAATTGGTTTTCAGAGCTGAAATAAATGAATATACGATGCAAAAAGGGGTCTTTAAAAGTAAATTTTCGTAATAAACTTTACTGTTTTAGGTAGGGTAATAGTAGTTATGTAATATAAAGGTAGGTAATTAATTATTCAGTAAAATTATCCAAGCCGCTTTCGGATCATTTGACATGTTTGCTTAACATTTACATCATTCTCTAAAATATTATTTTACTACCCGAGTTTCGAACCTGGCTATTATGATAATTGATTTTAAAAACCTCATTATCCATTATTATCCCCAACCCTATATAAGAGCCCTACTACTTGTACAATGCAATTTTAATGAATCTAATCTGAAATTATGCTTTTATTGACAAAATATACTATAAGCTATAGTACATAATCGTATGTAGTACCCTACTATGTTCAGGTTATTAAAATGTCAATGAACTTTGCCTTTTGTGCAAAGATTGATAATTTAAAATTATTTTGTATAATTCCTGGGAAAAGCAGTCATTTGATATTTAATTTAAATTATGATTTATTAAAGGTAAAAAGCTCATTATGTACCCTCCATCTCAAGGGACAGGGTTAAAAACGGAAAAATAATCTAATTTAACTTATTTGTATACATTACATGAGCTAAAGTCTTATGTAATAAGGTAATGGGCCAGGCCATGGTTTGATGAGTAGGTATAGTAATATCTGTACATACATAGTAGTAAATTTATAATTCGTCGAGAGAGCAATAAATAAGTATTTTATAATTTCCAAGATCTATCTTGGAGAAAATTAAAGATAAATTGCCTAACTCCGAATTCTCAAAATTCTCAAAATTTGAATAGCATCATAATCATAATGCATGAAAGCATACTTACAAGTAAACACTCACTTTATCTCATTATATTTTTATAAGATCATAGGTATCTTTAGTTTAAATTCAAAAAATTTAAAATTCTTAAAATCACGAAATTTTATTAATATGTTAAATGCCGTTTCGATATTTTTAAAAATAATTATCTGGAAGTAAACATTATCTTTTATAGTTATGATACAGTTTTTCCTCACTGCATTTTTTGATCTACTGATATTTGAATATCTTTAATCTTGATATGAAAAAAATTTGGAATATAGATTAACTAATTAATTTTGTGAAATTTAGTTATTTCTGGTATTTTATAGTGGAATGAAATATGCGATATTAATGCATTTTAGACTATTTTTTGATAACCTATAATTTTAGCCTATAATAAATTTAGATTAGACTAGATATTTTTTAAATTAGACAATTTTTCCTACCTATGATTTGTACCTACCTATGTTTAATTTAACCTATGACTTACAGATTTTTTATCATTTTTAAATTATAAAATTGGTCAATAGAAATACTTAGCTTTTTACCTTACAATACTCCAAAAAAAGAATATGAATCAAAAAATATCCTACATTTTAATATTTTCAATCAAAAATATCAAGTTTCTGAAATATATAAGGATCTTTTTGGAGGAACTGGCTGCAAAATTTTGAGATACATGTATGTGAAGCTTTACTTGGAATTAAAAATATTTCTACTTTGACTATATTTTATAATGGTGTTGAAAGATATTTGTACAAATACCATAGTATGTAGTAGCAGTATATAGTATATCGTTAATATGGTACATAATTAAAGAGGGATTCTGAGAGTAAAATATTCGAGGTTCGTTTGAGCCCACTTCTTACTTAATCAAAATCAAATTCACGAGAGAACCCCACCATTTTTTATTAAAACTGATACTATCCATACATACACACATAACATATACTTGTATGTATCTGTATTGGTAGACTTAATAATATTATTAACTTTCTACACTACTACTGATATAGAATCTGTAGAGATCCTATTAAGGATCTCATATCAGAACAGAAATAAATATCTACAAGACCACAAACACAAAAGTCAAAGTCAAAGAAAAGACTCATCAAATCAAATCTCTAAAAAAAATTCCCCCTTTCTCTATATAAGTACAAGTAGCATATACTTATTTAGGTCTATTTGTAAAATATTTTCTTGGAAAAAGTCATTTTCAATTCTCAATCATTTCACAACACTGATTTCCTGATTTGTAAAGGAAAAAAATGATATGAAATGAAAGTTCATTTCTTCGACTACTTATTATTTATTTTGAGGGTGAAATTCATACACCAAAACAAAAAGAGAAGCCGAAATACTATTTTGAAAAACCATTATAGAGTATGTAATTCAGAAAAAAGTAGAAAAAAACCGAATTAGTGTAGAAGCCAAAATATTCGGTATTAAATATTGATCATAATGGACTACCAAAATTTTAATTATTGTAGCATTTATACACAAATATATTTTAAAAAAGTCGATTTTTTAAAGAAATTCCACTTGTGCTCTATGTATTGTCAAAAATTTGAATTAAAAAATCTCTTTGAATGCTTATACAAGCTTTTAAATGCTAAAACTTTGTCACATTCTATTCTCTATCAGATTTACTAGTAGGTAAGTACTATATATTATCTAACTTTTTAGGATTTTAAAACAATTATTTATAAAGTATCAGAGGATTATTTAGAGCTCTAGACTCTAGAGAGAGTTTAATTTTGGTAAAAAATTTATTTTAAACGTATGTTATTCTACCAAATCCAATCTGTATATTGTATTTAGAGAATCTAGTGAATTAAAACTTTTACTTTTATTTTGTCTAGTGGGCGTGATTTCTGGTGTCTTTTTACCCAAAACTTTATCCATATTAGGCGGGTTCATATCATCATGTAAGGAAAAATGTACATTAAGGGTAAAGTAAACTTTGAAATTGGAAATAAGATATACTTTTACTTACTTTCCAGAATAAAGGAAACAAAAAATAATCTCTAAAATAGATAAGAAAATGTACTACTGACTGCAGGGGGAGTGAATGAAATAATATAAAATAAAATAAAAAGTCAAAAAAAGGGAGACGATGAATGTGATGAGATATGAGGGTGAAAACAGCAGAGAAAGGGCAAATCAAGTCAAGATCAAAAAACCAAACCATACCAAAGTATGTACCTACTGATACTTATGTACCAGAAAAGTAAAAATAAGGAGATCAAAAAATATACAGATTCACATCACGCCCCGATGAATTCTTGTACGATTTTTCAACACCACCACCACCACCACCGGATGAACTTTTGTTAAGAACCAAAACCAACCGAAAAGAATACAAAAAAACCCTCATAATATAGATTGAATGAGCTAAGGTGAGATCTTGTAATGTAAATCAAGTGCCCCACGATATGAAAAAGCTCGAAAAAATACCCAAACTTTGGTAATTTAAAATATATTAAAAATTTGATTTTTAACAATCAAAAGTTCAAATTGATTTCAAAGTCTGAAAAATGACTATTTTCTTTTTTTGTCTTTTGAGAAATCTTAGAATAATGGTATCCTTATCTCAATTTTTCCGAAATTTATGTTTCCGAAATTCAATAATGTGATTATTTAATGAGGTTCATACGAGCATATAACATTTTTTTTCAATATTTTAGAAAATTTTTGAGAAAATTTGTCAAAATTTGACTTTAAATATGATTTTTAGAATTAATGTAAGTTTTCTTACAAATTTATTATTTATGTTACATTATTTATAAACTTTTTAGAAAATTTAAGTTTTTTGAGGTTTTTTGTGGTCTTTGTTCAAAAAGTATCGAAGATTTTCTTATTTTTTAGAAATTTTAAAACAAAAAAAGTGAATTTTAGAATACGAGTACGAGCTAAAGTGTATGGTGCTAATAACGAACCTTATCTTTCTTGTAAATCTACAAGAAATCATTTGCACAATCTACACGTACCCCTGCTGAGCCTTATTTCTCATCATACTTATCCTATACCTAGTAAGTATATACTATGAAAGTATTTTACTTTGATTTTTCTAGTTTTTTTTCACTTTTTTTTTATTTTTTACTCATATGATACTTATTATTATGGATAGACAGAAGAAGGCTCAGCTCACTCAAGACTCAAGATCAAATTTGGCTTCGAGGATAGACTTAAGGCCATAACCCTTTATTATCTTTTTGCCCTTTACTCAACTTACTACTCGAAAATTACTTTTGTTTCGAGAAATCTAGCTAAAACCAATCATGAACTTAATAATTGTATTTATATCTTGTAACATAACTAGTACAATAAGTACAGTCAAATTACTTTATAAGGCTACCAAACTTTAAGAAAAATGCTTTAAAATATAGAATTTTTTTCTAAGTTCCCTTTCAATTAGACCTGTGTAAACGAAGTTTAAACATGCTTATAATAATTTTAAGAGTATGAATACTCATAGTTGTATTCTGATTCTGATCTCAAAAAAAATTGAAATTCTAGTTTTCATAATGTAATCGAAAGAACGAAAACTAGGATATCACCATGAGATAAAATTGAGATAAGAATACCAAGTTTTCAATTAAACTCACAAAAAGTTAATTTGTGAAATTTTAATCCAATTTTGGAGTAGAAAGTATATAAAAATTTTGACCAAATTGAAGATTAATACGATAAGAACTTACTGTTACTGATAGAGCTCATTCTTTATAGAGAGGTCTTGCTGTTAAGGTTTGGTTTATTAGCAAATGTCGAGAATTTTTGGGTTTTTTTTCAGAAATTAGATATAAAAGCCCCTTGTTGTGAGGGCACCTTAATAAAGGCGGCGACCTAATGATTCTCCAGTTGCTTTTTTACGAGATGCTTTTTTGTCTACCCTGCTGTTTCATTTCTAATTTCTTTCTTTCTTTCAACTTTCAAAATTGCTATTAAATGGATACAAAGTTGTAATTTAAGGTTCACTGTTGGGTGTAGATTGAATTGAATAGCTTTTTTCTAAAGACACATACATATGGATACGCATAGATACATATGCCCTAATATTCATATGAATAATAAAATTTTATAAATCAACCCAGTGTTCAATTCAATTCCAAAATTAAAAAGTTAAATTTGTGGAATGAGACTCATTATATTTCCACTGTAATCAAAATAATTACCAAAAAAACCCAAATCAACTTGTATAAAATATTTATAAATATCTTTATATTATTATTATGAACGGATTCTTGATTATTCAATCTAAATTATATCAAAAAATATAAAACTACTAAAACTTTAGTAAAGTTTTTTGAATTGTTCAAAATGTGTGATATAAAACGAATTATTTTCAAGTCCTTTCGGCTCAAACTGTCTACTATCCGTAATCGGATCGATTATTTAATCTGTAATTTCACAATCTATTCTATAATTGTATGACCATATTTACTACTATTTCATCTGGGTAGGGCTAGAAGGGTCTAAAGTTTTGCGGTTTTGTTGGAAATCACATAAATAAGTGTATGAGTTGAAAAAGTTTTATTATTTGGGTCCATGTCTGTCCATCTGAAAAGTGAAATCCCCTTTCGAGAACTGCCAGAGATTTTTGCCCAAGGATCGCACTTCTCACTGCCTACTTCTAGTAGTTTTTCGTGTAAAGTCCAAAAAATATCCAAAAACTCCAAAATATCCATCTAATCTAAAGACCACAAGTAATAAGTGGAAGAAATAAGAAGGAAATTTTGGGGCAAAAGTTTTTGTTTTCTTCGGTGTTTAAGAGTTGAAATCCACCACTTTATCATGGAGAGTTTTTGCTGTCATTACCTCGCCCCAAAACAATTGGCCCCAGAAATGGGAGAAAACAGAAAGAAAGAAATGAAATGGATCTATTATATTATATACCCCTTAGAGACCTTTAGTTGAAAATCCAGCAATATGCAGTAAGTATACAGTTTACCCTCTTAATAAAGTACTTAGGTACGGTTTGCTACTTAAAATGTTTGTCATTTATTATGTAATTCAAAATGCTAAATTAGAAAAATGGGTAGAAAAGCAATATCAAATTTCGATAAATCAAATATTTAATGTAAACAAGCAATTTTAGAACAATTATTGTCGAGTTTTTGTATTTTTTAGAGCCTAAAATTCTGGTTTTCAGGATCTAAATTGAAGTTTTCAAGAGAATCAGGAATAAATGAATGCAGATTTTACGATAGACGATAAATCCTAAGAGATCTCGGTTGTCATTTCTAAACAAAATTTAAATTTTATTGTAGATTTTTGATATTTTTAGACGATTTTTGATGGATACCTTAAAGAGAAGTTTTTTAGTATATCTAATCTAATACTCGGTACATATTACGACTTGCAGTATGCACACATGTAGGTATAAATACAGAATCTACCTACATATAGTAATAGTATAAGAGTAATATGTAAGAGTATAAATCTATTACTAACTAACAAAGTTTGTTTCTTTTTCTTTGAAACTTTTTACTTTTTTCTCAACCGTATCATCAAAGTCTTGGGAAAGAAAGTAGTTGCCAATCGAAATCCTTTCCAAACTCTTGAGCTTGAGTTTCAAGCCAAAGCCCAACTTTACTTGTGAAACCTTTAAAAAGTGCTTTTTTCCAACATACACCTATTCCTATACTATTGTACAGGTTAAGGTATATAAAAAGTACAAATAGTAAGGTAAAGTTCTACACAAGATTTGATTCGAAAAGAAATTTAGAATTCAGCCATCCATCTAGAAAACGTAAATTGGCTCGACCGACCATCCATAGAGGAAAAAAGAAGAAGAAGAAAGAAAGAAAAAAGTAAAGTAAATATAAGTAGGTTGTAGGTAAGGTATTCTGCACTCAAGTCAAAGTTCAATCTCAATTCTTGTTTCAACACTCATGTATTATTAAATATGTATAGCATTATATCTTGAAACTTGAGCAGACAAAAAAATCAGAAAAATCTTTTTTTTCCAAAGAAAAATGCCTAGTTATTAAAATTAAAATGACAGTTTTTGTCAAACTTTGATTTTTATTGCAAAATTTTTAAACTTGAGAATCTTCAACTTCAGATACTTAGGAGATTGCAAAAATTTACAGTATATTCTAGTTAAAAATATGTACCTACAATATGTCAAAAGATTCTTCAAACAAATATTTTAAACCTAAATTTAATTTTGTCTATATCGTTAATTGTTAATTTTAACTGGCTTTTATTTTAATATCAATAATTTAAGTAATCAGTGTTTAAATCAACCAATTTTAAATATAGTCAAATTTAAATTAAATTTAAATATCGAAAATAAATGCTTATAAAGAAAGTAGAAATTAAATTTAGCCCAATTCAGCTTTGAATCTGAAACTCGAATTTTAGATTAAATTCTCAATTAAATAAAAGTAAATGGCGTCAAAATCTTATATAGGATAGGTACATATTAGGATTTTTTAAGAATATTTTGAGCCAAATTTCCTAAGTGAATGCAGTCTTTAGTAAAATCAGAATTTCTTTTTTATGATTGATTTACATTTACTCGTGATCTACGCTAAATTTGGCTAATACTCATTTTAAATAAGTAAGTTGAATAGGGTATTTATCTAGCAATATTATCAGTTGCTTCAAAATTCTCAAGTTTTCTTAAATTTTTGTACAGAAATAATGCATTTCTTTGAAATGATAATTAAATTACTGGCTAAAAACACTATCTTGTAGCTCAAAGGAAAGTCTTTGGATCTCCTTCTCTTATTATCCTAAGACCAAGTCTAAAAGTCTTTTAAGACAAATGTAATAGAAATAGCAAAGTAGAGAAAGTTATCTTCAAAATAAAACAAACTCTATTCAATTCTACAATTCTATACTACTCTCATCCAATCTAAAGTACAAAAATATTTCTACTATCTAGGTATATATGTATGTAGTATCTACTATGTACTCAAATAAAGATTTAGAACATTGAATTTTGTTGGTAAGTTTATATCTTGAGCTATTGAATTCAACTTTTGCTCAGCAGTTTGCAGGGATAATGTTAAATACATTTAAGACATACTGCTGAGCTAAAATTTTCGAATAATTTCTTCTAAAACTAGATCTACTATTAACTAGTATGTACCTACTCTATTCTATATGTATAGGTATAATATATTAAGACAAAGGAAATAATGAAATGGAGAAAGTATTTTCATTTTATCCTAGTCTGTAGTACAGGAAAACTTCTTTATAAAGTAGGCACAAATTGAATCTTTATGATATCGATATAGTACTGCTTTGTGGTATAAGGGTACCTAATGGTCAAAAATGAATAAATGCTATTAGAATTACTAGATACAATATATAAATTTTAGATTTTATTTCAAACTTGCCTTAATATTTTAAAGCTTTTGACTAATAAGAAAAAAGTATTCTAAGCAAAATTTTCTAGATTATTTTTTTGTCATAAACTGGAAAATATGAAGAAAAGTGTGAAATAGAATCCAAAATTTATAATTTAAGCTAATTATTATAGGAATTTGGACCAGTCGGTATTTATTTTGAACCTTATCTTATAATACTCGTATTGAGCCAGCCAGTATATAATCTGTCGATATAATATTAGTTGAGGTTCTTATATTTTAAACATATTCTTAACTCTATAAGGTATCTTAAAATCATAACCTACTTACTTTTTGTAGAAGGTTTATTGTAGTATTTATACTAGTAAGTAAGGAGTAGTTTGAATTTAAGAACTTCAAGTCAAATTAATCGATATATCAGTTGGCAAAATGCCGGAATGTTAAATTTAAACCTGAAATACTAGTGGGGAAAGTAAAGTGGGGGTTTTTTAGTACCTGCTGGAATCTCTTATTTTACTTTACTCCGTACTTACTGTTCTTGATTCTACCAGTCTTTAGACGAGGGGACCCAGATCGTAAAAAATGCACAAGAGTAGCATTTTTCCTTATTTTTTGAGGGTTTTTAGCTCGATTTACTCGTATTTCACGACTTCACAAAGTATTTTATAAAGATTGGAAAGGAAATTTAATCCGAAAATCTGTTTTTGAATCTCAGACCTAAGTAGTTTAGAAGCTATCTACTTGCAAGAAAATTTTGAGAATGATATTCGATCGAATTTTATTTAAATTTGTGTTTAAAATGCGAATAAAATTGTTTGAATCTTGGTGTTTTACCCACTCTAAAAGGATAAATGCATTAATCATAAGCTTATTTAACTATATAAGTCTAACTTTCCTGAAAATGAATTGAATCTTTACCAATTAAGGTTAAAAGTTCAGAATATTTAGTAAAATATTCTTGCCTTTTACCTATTTAACTTATATTTTACTAATTTTTTTGCATATCATAAACAATGACGAATTCAAAACGCATTAATCTAGATTTGAATAAAATTTTAGGATAGGTTATAAGTAGAATTACAATAACAATTTTTCAGCAATTTTTATGAAATTAGGTAAATTAACTTTCATTTATCAGTACTTTCAAAAGTCTCTCAAAATTCGTATTTTTTGTTTATTTTTGGTTCCTAAACCTTTTAAAATTTGAAATATTTTAGAATTTTGGATATCTACTGATAAATGAACCTAACTACTGATATTAAAAATAGGTAAGGTGAATCTGACATTTGAAAACTTAGCTTTTTGAGCTATTTAGAACTTTTGCCTGCAAAGTGTTATATAAATAGTGACATTATTGTTTTCCTTAAGAATAATGTACCTACTTATGTAAGGTATAAAAAATCACGAGAATGTCTTTTTTAACTAACTATTAACATTAACTGGAATGCTATTTAGAGCTTTATATTTTTTATAGGTTTTTTCCTGGTAATATTTAAGTAGAAGAAATCGTAAGTTCGTGCTTAAGAATTTGGCGAGAAGCTTTTTTCTAAACTGAAATACACACTTTGGCTTGCCTAAGAATATTTTATTCTTTGCAAATATAATACCAGTACATAGTAGAGTAGGTATGTAGTGTGTAGGTACTTGATGGTATTAAACTACATACAGTATAATATATTATAATGCCATATCAGAATAGGTGTAAGTATCAGAGGAAAAGCTCTTGGTGAAGAGTGGGTGGTATTTTGTGATTTTATAAGGGATTTGGTTCTAGAAGAAAAAAAAATGGAGAAAGTCGTAGAGAGAAATGTCGTTTAGCCCTAATGAGCTTGAAAAATATAAAAAAAAGTTTGGCAAGCACGAATACCCTTATTACGAATACTGGAGGATCTACATAAGAGGATATTTTAGTAGGAAATTAAGCCTTATAGAATTTTTTTAGACCAAGTCAAAAGCCAAAAATATACAGATTGATATTCGAGTTGAGAATTTTAAGTTAGGGATTAATATTTTCTTTAAAAAAATTTGTCAAATTTTTATTCAAAAATTAAGCCTAACAGTATAAAGTCTAGTAGGTAAGTAATCAATTCAACTTATAAACATGACAAAAGTCCGATTTTGTAAAAAATATAATAATTATATTTAGAAGCACGATTTAAGTAACCTTCTATCTAGGTAATACATAGGGTACTACTACAGTTTTAAAGATTTTGCAAAATAAATTTGATAAAATCAGATTTTGCATTAAAAGATTGCAAAATATTACAAAAATTGATAATTTTTTATGCTTTTGGTTGAACTAATTCTAATAGTAGGGTACCCTACTGAAATCATCATAAATTGTAAAATTTCTGTCTCATTTTTGAATTTAAACTAAATAGAACTAAAAATATGCTATTTTTATGACCTTATAGGTATAAAAATTTGAATTGAATACAAAGTAGAGCGAGCTAAACAACAAGATTTAGATGGTAAAAAAAATCTTTTTAAAAAAATATACTGAAATATTGTTGAAATATTTATGTTTTCATCACGTAAACATAATTTGCATTAAAATTGATAAATCAGTTATTGTTGAAAGGCTAAAAGCATATTACATAATATATGCAGATGCAGTAATAAATTGAATTCCCTCCTAATTTTCCATAACTTACAGGCTTGAAAATTTGCTAGAAATGAAAAGTTTGTTAAAAAATTCCATACCGATGAGTTTAGTTCATCATTATACATTGTACAATTTTGAAATTATTTTTTTGCTTGAATGATGAATTATGAGAGATATTTTGATTTGACTTTTATCAGCAGATGAGAATTTTTATGTGAAAAAAAAAGTTTTTCTCATTTGGTAAATCGCATTTCTTATGAAGACTTTCCTCAAAAATCTCAAAAGTCGGGTGAGATCAAAGGATTGTAAGATATTAAAAAAAGTACCTAGTTAGACTATCAACTATAGGTTAAATATAATGTATAATTTTCGCCTTTAGGCCTGTAAATCGAATTTTTTCCAAAGTTTACAAAGTTTTAAAAATTCATAAGGCATACTGTAATTCTAGTACCCTACCTATACCTATATAAGATACTTAATATGCTATACTTTTACAGTAGAAAGTAGGGGGAAAATTAAAAAGTGTGTAAATGTCACATTTTATAAAAAGTTTGAAATTCTTTGAACCTCGAATGAAATTTAAAAATCAGAAATTAACACTTTTATGGTGTGCTTGTAGAACAAGTCAAAGACAATCAAAAATTCAAATTCATTAACAAGTGTGAAATCCTAAGGGTAATTAAAAGTTAATTGAAAACTTCACCATCTCAATCAACACCTCAAAATCAAAATCAAGAACCTTAAGTAGAAAGTAGAAATCAAAGAAAAATTTGGACAAGTGGAAAGCACTTAATTTACTTATATTTGATTAGATTTCTTGATCTCATGGATAAAAACAAAAAGTTTGGATTTGGGAATCTGAACCTACCAACTACTATAAGTACACTTCAAATTCAAAACTTTAATTTTAAATTTAAACTTTTGAAAACTCTTTGATTCAAGCAAATCTGAGCGAGCAAAAGTTTTGACTATCGATTTCCTTTGTACTTGTAATACTTATACTTATCTGTCTACAATACAGTCTAGTAGTACTAGTAGTACAATTATGCCAAAATCAGGAATTTTGTAGAAATTCTCGATTAAAATACGAGTTAATGGGTAATGGATAGAAAGAAGAGCCGAGAATTAATTATCTGAGAGAAACAAAATAAATTGCCATAAGGGATTTTTTTTTTCTTCACTGGAAAACAATTAGCATCTGCCATTCAATTTGAGTTTTCTGTACTAATCGTAAATGCCAATGGCAATACATATATAGGTACCCTACTCAATAATCCATTCAGGGTTGTTAAAAACCATGTTTTTAAAATTTTATATAATTTTATAAGTACCTATTGATTTCTTTCATTTTAAGTAGCAAATATATTCCTTTAAATTAGCTATGAAAAACACGATTTCTCATCAAATTTTCATAAAAATTGAGAAAAATTTAGAGTACCCTACACTGATCTAAACTCAGATTTTTCTGATGAATTTCTATAATTTTCAAAATTATAGACACTAAAATATATTTTTAAAGACATATACATATACATCCCTGATAACGATAACGATAACATAAAACACTACATAAATGCACTTTTACTTTTTATATTGTAGAAGCACATACTATGTACTACGAATCTACTTGTGTAAGTATTGGTATTACAAAGAATAGTTTATGAAACATGAAATTGACATTTTCGGTTCTTTTGAATCGAAAATCCCCCGACAAAAGTCCATGTCAAATCTGACCCCTAGTTTTGACCTATGATTATGATTACATAAAAAAATTCTTTACACAAGTCGTATTTGATATTTTTACACATGTAGTGATCCTACTTTAACTATTACTACTAATACACAGTATATAATGGTAGGTAACATTACCAAGTACCATAGCACTTGTGAAGGTATTTATATTTCTCAATCAATCTTCCAAACATGACATTTACTTATTTTAGCCCATAGGCTTATACAAATAACAAATAAAATAAAAATTACAAACCTACCTACCTACTTTGCTCATTTCTCTTCTCAAAATACCTATAATTCATTACATAATTTCCCTACAAGTCCCTACCTACTATTATTATTTACATGCTTTTAAAGCCAAACTTGAAAATAATTCAAATATTTATTTATTTTCCTACACCGACAATGAAAGAAATAAAAAAAACACCGCCCGATTTTTTCTGATCATTAAAATTATTCATTTCTTTCCATAAAAATAAATAAAAAAAAGTTCAAATTTTGCTCACACCCTTGTACCAGACCTACTATCCAGTATACTAGTACTGATATAAAATAAATATTTTGAACAATATGTGACCATAATTCTTATTTCATGAAATTTCGCATTTTTTGTGGGCGTATAACTATTATGATTATTATTTTCTCCCAGCAAGAATTGCTCACATTATTTCAGTACTATATTATATACTATACTATACTGTTATGATATACATTTTAAATACACATATAGTGGTGTAAGAAAGGCCGAAAAAAGGAAGGAAATAAAAAAATATTGATCCTATTCTCTAACCTCTAGTTTTAAGAAGAAAAAAAAACTCAAATTTCAAAGCAAAAAATAAGCCTTTTCTACATCATGGTAAGTACTTGGTATCTCAAGATCTACCCCTTTTATTATACATTTGGCTCTAATAGTAGGTACTACTACGGAGTACCCTACTAGTAAAATGTAATGTAATGTAGTTTAATGTAAGGTCTTATCCAAAATCCTGATTACAAACAATTTGTTCATTGTAATGGCGAGAAATTCCAAAATGTGATTCATATCGCTTTAATACTTTGATTATCCCACGAAAAACCAAACCATGGTCTTTTAAGTATTAAGGGTCTTTCGTGTTGTACAAAATGTACATTTACTAGAAATTTTGTTGTACTATTAGTATTACATACTAGTATTAATACTACTTTACAAAATACTAGTAGGCCCGAAATACGGATATACCCTGGTTCTGATTTGAGAAATTTTAGATTTTGAATTTATATTTTATAAGCTCTACTAGCTAATATAGGTATAGGTATTAGGTATAGGCTGTAGAGAAAAGGAACCAAGTTGGTCATTAACCTAAAAATTAAGAATTCTGGGCCTATTCTGGTTCTAGTACTTTACTAAAGCTAAGGACTAAGGGTATTTTGTACTGGAAAAGGACATTACCATAATTTTTTATTTCTTAAAATTGTTATTTTGCTTAATTGCAAATGCTCAATTCTTATCCCTAGTATCTTAATCTTTTATTTAAATTGTTGCCTATTTCACATTTTGACTCAAGAAAGACAGGCAGTTAGCTTTTCTCGATTTGGAATCTTAATTCAATTGATTCAAAAGACAGCAGAATAGAATCAATTCAGTTTAATTCAAATTAAGTTAATATTTTCCAAAAAATGAAAATTTTTTGATTTTAATTTCTGGAATCATTTTAGATTAGTCAAATTCTAGCTTAATTTAGGCAAAATTGCCTTGTAAATATCAAGTAAGTAAGTAGGTAATTTTGATTCTATATTATATCGGAATATCTATTTTTCAAATTCTCTGATTTAAAAACCGAATTTTGCCTTTTTTTTGCTTCAAACTTCATAAGTACAGGTCTGTAGATTTATCTCTATAATTTCAAATTTATAATTCACTACAGTACACACTACACCCAGTACAGATTGTGTATTTGAACCTTACTTGAAACTTGTCTTGCACGCAATCCAAAATCCAAAATCCAAGAGTTCCATTCCAATGTGAAGAAAAAAAACTCGAACTTTTTAACCCTTTACTTATGCATTTACAAGTGTGTTTATACATTCCGAACAATTTATGTTTGAATTTGAGAAAATGGAATAAACACGAGGATTGTACATAAATACATTTATTGAATTGATGTTTTACTAGTAGTACTTGTACTAGTAGAAAACAAAACAACATATGCATTTACAATCTACATTTACACGATACGATACTACTATATACTGTGTTATGTATGAATGTAAGTACAGCCCTATCTCACTTTGAATTTGTACATTTACATGGATTATCTCACTTTTACTTTTCTCACCGAAATTCCCCTTGTAAAATGCATGTAAAGCACTTTTTGTTCGATTTTTTTAAAACCTTATCCCTAACCCTTTTCAATCTAAAATTTCAAATATCTCTATCACTATATTCTCTATAGTTTGAATTCGAATCGAATTCGAAATGCATTTGAATCACCGATTCAGAATTCAGATTGAAATCTACAGACTATACAGATACGAAGATAAGTCTTTGGAAAAATGCAATTTTTAAAACTTTTAAAGGTTCTGCTGGATAAATTAAATGTGTTTTTTGTTGGACTTACCGTGAACTGTAGTGAGTGATTGAAGAAAAGAAATTATTAGTAGAAGGAACGTGACTTGG
This sequence comes from Nanhermannia cf. coronata Gr-Ori-00579, assembly GCA_034699045.1. Taxonomy (NCBI): domain Eukaryota; kingdom Metazoa; phylum Arthropoda; class Arachnida; order Sarcoptiformes; family Nanhermanniidae; genus Nanhermannia; species Nanhermannia cf. coronata Gr-Ori-00579. The sequence goes on from JAQIXA010001908.1 coordinate 19,537, forward strand.
CTTTTTATTCTTATTTTGAAAAAGTTTTTGTTATTTTGGTTGTCCTCCATTTTTGCCCCCTTTCCTGTAAGTAAAAAAAAATACAATCAATTGTAGTAGTGTAGTAGGTAATAGTTATATTAAGCTCATTTCACACTTGAAATAGTAATAAATTATATTTGTAAGTATTCAAACAATAGAGTATTTTTTTCTACACTTTTTCGGTTTCTCTACTGCTGCTATTTTGATAGAATTCTAGTTTTAATTAATATTCTCTTTAAAGACAAGACAAGTTCGTAGAATGTTGGATTTCGATTTGAATAAAATAAAATAAATTGAACATAATGTCAGGGTTGTAAACTACGATGATTTTTTGGCTGTATTTTTGTCAATTTAATGATAAATTTATAAGAACTTGAACTCTTAATTGTTTTATTGTTAGATATTTGAGAAACTTTTCTAAATTTTTGATATTTAGATACGCACTGTAAATTCAAAAATTTATCAAAAACTTGGATATTTAGGACCTTTTAAGGATCGACAAATATTGAATTGATTTCTTAGATTTCGGCTAGAATATGATTTATAGATAATTTTCATCAAGATTTTGTGTCTGCCTATCTCAAAAACTGAATTTTTGACCAATTTTAACAAAATTTTTCAAAATATTTCAAAATTTAAATTTTGTAAACTTGTTGGTATAATAGTAGTTAAGTATCTAATAAAAACCTGGATTTTACAACCCTGCTTTGTAAATTTTAGATAAATCTAAAATAGTAGGTAACAAGATTAAGATCGTGTATTTTCAGGAATCGAAGGGTGCATTTTTCCTTTAAAAAATTCCCCTAAAGTCTTGAAGATGCAAAAAATGCAAAAACCCCTTGGTTGATTTACATACGTCCAAGTCCAAGTGTTTTATAATTTTTTAATATTCTCTAGTTGACTAGAGTGAATAATAAAATAATAATATGTAAAAAAAATAAAATATTATGCTTCACGAATCCTCGACTGACTCGTGTTTTCATTCCGTATTCAACAGAGCATTTGGAAATAAAAAGAATGAAGAAAAAAAATAATTCATCATAAAATGTCCCTTAAGTCTTACTATAATACAAGTATAAGCTTAAGTTAAAACACGTACACTTTAAATTACACATTAAAGATAAATAAATTATACAAAATATTTACTATTAATCACAGAGGATAATTGCATACTTATCCTACATATAAATATACATAGGTTAAAAGGTCAAAATTCGCTTTTTTTCGGGCAATAAATTGTCTAGAATAGAATCCCTTTAAGTCTATACAGGGTCGCTTTTAAATTTGTCAGCATGCAATACAGGCTAATTTATACACTCTAAGAAATCTGGTGATGATTTTTTACGGTGAAATTATATAATCCCACCAAAATGTTGATATTTTTTTGTCCAAATTTGGTAGTAATTATCACCGACTGGTAACAATTTACTACCAAATCATAATAAATTATCACCGACTGGTAGTAAA
>JAQIXA010001909.1:0-21023 GCA_034699045.1 Nanhermannia cf. coronata Gr-Ori-00579
GATTTTGGGTTTCCACAAATCCAAATATTTTATATTTTATGAATATTTTTTTTTACCTATCTTATTTCGAGATGGTTATAACCATTTTATTTCAAATTTGCAAATTAATATTTAGATTATGTTCTTCGAAATACTGATACTGATATTAATTTGCATTTTGCATCTTGACTACTATGTACTACTATGTATTACAATCACTAACTATCAGTAGTTTTTAGTCATCTAAATGTAAAATGTGTTTCTAAAAAGTCCGAATTTTGCATTACTTTCTGCAGAACCTAGGAATTTTATGATATCAAAAAGAGAATTAATTGAGCCCCCTTGATTTATTATAGTAATTAAAATGTGTGCACAAAGTTTTGCCTGAAAACTTGACATTTTTTAAGTACCCTTATAAGAGTATTCATATCTGTACATTATAGTCAAGTCTCAAATCTCAAATTTATAAAATTAATGAAAAGATCAATCGTTAAATTATCCTTTGTGGTAAAAGTGTGCACTTGAGAAAATAAAATTAATTTAGAAATGAAATCGATTCTTACCCCCTAAATTCCTATTTAATAGTACATATAGGAATTGGAGCCTAATATTAGAAAACTTCTAATCTCGATTTAAGGACCATTAAAGAGTAAAAAATTTCAATTTTTGTGACAATATTTTACCTGATACTGATAAATAATAATGATCACTTAAATATTAAAATCATTAATAAAAGTTCTAAAAGTCTTCTAATTTCTAAAATAAAATCATAAAAATTGATACCTAGTAGGTATTCATTGATAGCAATGTGGCTATTATATTAATCTAGTAAATAGTTAGGTGAAATCTATGTAATAAAATTATTAACCTGAACAATTCGAATAATCTAATCGAGTTCATTGCCTTCTTAATGCATAATTGTCGAAAATTCCCGAGTATTAATAATACATTTAATATACTCAAATTATATCTCTAATTAGATTTAATTTAATTGTGTAAGATGTGCGTATCATTAATTCGAGCTCAGGCAGGAGCTCCTATAATAAACCTCATTAAATCGAGAAATTATCAAAAAAAATCCTTTTGAATACAATACTCTAGTAGAAGTATCGGTACTCGGTAGATAGATACTTGTATTAGATACTAGTACTAGTTTAGTATAGACATTTTAAGAATAATTTTTACTATAACCTAACCTAAACTATAATTTAATATATCTCTCAAAACACTAACTAAAATGAAGTACTGCTGGTAATAATACTGATATTTGCACAAAATGATTTGTATTCAATTCAAGCCTTTGTTTATTATAATAGAGATGTTCATACATAGTACTACATATATATGTATATTGATATTATATTAGTACATAGTATAAGTGAACCATTGTTAAAGTTTAACGATAAGTGAATCTTTTTACATATTTTTAATATAAATTATGTAATATTCAAGTTTCTTACAAACTTACACTAATTGGCTGCCCTATCCATAACACTATATTATAGTTAACTTACATGAGACATTCACCTTTAAAAGTCTTATTAGAAGTTAGAAGTACTCGTATAGTAAAAAAAAAAATGCTAAACCTATTTAGGTTCGAGTTTCTAGTTCAGCTATATTTCTTTATAAAATACCTATCTCATTTAGATAATGGTCATATAACAATAACATTTGGAATATAGATAATCTAAGAATAGGTTAGTCCCTAAATTGACAGAAAATATACCTAAAATTGACCAAGATTGAGAAAAATTGACCCAAAATCTTTACAAAATTCTAGACATTTTTTTGCTAAATTGATTGATTGGTCATTTGTCACACTTTTTATGATTGTATCATTTCTTATTGGATTATTTTAAAGTTTAAATTGGACAAAATGCTGGTACTTGATTTATAACTAATTGTAAGAATCAATGTACATTATAAAGAAATTATCTTGTACTCACATTTGAGAAAACTGTTAAAAACCAAAAATGCAAATTGACCAGCTCAATGTGCTAAATTTTAAATTTAGTTAGCACAATAACAATTTTAAATACCTTGCCCATTTTAATGAAAATATTTCAAAAACTTTATAATCTACATTTTATCGAGCATTGCTCATTTATCTATGTATTATTTACCGAAAATTTATAATAAATAATTGGAATTAAATTAAGGGTACTTACTGTTCTTGTGGGTTCCTTGATAAAATTAAGTGTCCAAAATTCTAAAGGCATTTTAAAAGTCTCAAGTGCCTAACAATATTTCAAAAAATTTCAACTTTTAAAACTCAAACTTGACAAGAATCCGAGCCAATATATTTCAACTTGACCACTAAAAATCAACTTAATATTCTTTAAAAACAGGTAAATATAAGCTAGTTAATTGATCATAATTATTATTATCTGTTATAGTACCCTATTCCTACTTAAAAGGGCTTAAAAAATTTGAATAATATTGCGAAATTTGCAAATTACGTCCGTCCAAAAGTGACGAAGTCTAGTCAATTGACACTTTAACTAGCCAGATTAACTAATTATAATTAAAATGATACTTTTTGCACAAAAAATCTGTGCAAAATAGTAGTTTATCGAGTTTTTAATCTTCAAACTTGAACTGAACCAAGTATCTAAAATTCTAAAAAGATTCCAAGAAATGTCTCAAGTTATACAAGGTAGTTTTTAGATGAGGATACAAAAAGTTCTAAATTTCGGTCGACTCGACTGTAAAGTTAAAATCCCTTGAATTATGGATTTTAAAAAGTTATGCAATTTTTTGTAAAAATTATATTTCTAATTAAGTTTAAGTTAATTAATTAAAGTATAATTAAGATAATCTAGTCATTATTATCTCATACTGAATATAAAGTTGTGTTTTATCAATTGGAAAGTATTTTAAAGTGTATTATTTACATTACGAACGAATTTTGAACTATGACCCTTTCTGCCAATATTTTGCAGGTAAATAAAATATTGTAAATTTTTAATTGTAATTAGTAGTAGGTAATTAGTACTAATTAGCACTTTTAGTTAGGATTAGTTAAAGTAATACTTGAGTATATTAAGATTATATAGGACAATTATTTTATGATCTAAAGAATTATAGATTTTACATTTTGTTGTTTGGTTTACGGTGTTTAAATTACTCTCATTTAGATTTTAGATTTATGTTTATGGGGATTTTCAATTTTGAAATCCTAGATTTCTTATTCGTAGTTAGTGTAATCATGTGGATGAAAACTAGGATTTAAAATTGCAAATTGGGATATGAATTATGAATATAAAAACTACTTATGAACTATCTAGATATTAAGATTAAGATCTTTATTTTGGTTAGAATTTCCAATTTTAAAAATGCCTTATGGTTCTGTAATTTTTTTAATATCACATAATTTGGCTTCACATTAAGAGAGAGAAGTTAGCTAATTCCCTCGATTACCTATTTTAAAAAGATCGGTGTAAAATTAAAATTGATAAAATTGGAATATGAATGAATCTGAAATCTGAATACTGAATACGTATGTAGTAAAAATTGAAATTTAGATTATTTTAAATGACAATTTTAAATATGTACGTATATGCCCAAAAGTGAAACTTGGATTTTTATTAAAGGGTCAAGGTCAATCAGAACTTAAAGTAAATTATCCCAGTATAACTATATTAGGATTTTTTATTCGAACTTATTGTTAGAATAACAATTGCAAAAATTCTTTGAATTTTTAATTTTTATGGAGGAATTTTAAGAATCTAAAGTACAATTTGCTAAATAAAAACAGTAGGTTGGTTGGGTACCTTATTTTTTATTTATTACTTAATGAATTTTGTCTACTAGTCTAGAATTAAGTATCCTGCTGAATCATAAATTTTAAAGTCAATTGTAGTTATTTTTATCATTGCATTGTTTGCAAGACTATTGTAATAATACTAAAAACAAGTTAATCCAATGAATTGTAATTGTGATTAATTAATCATAATTTTAAAATAACATTTTTATTAAGCTTAATAATTATAATCATTTGTTTGGTCACTCCAGATTGCAATGGAATTGTTAATCAAAATCAAAATATTGAAAATGACCAACATCAGGCATACCTAGTAGGTCATTTGTAGTTTCTCTAGTCTTTGCATTGCATTCTTATTAATCATTAATCATTGATCTCATGAATGATACCTAGGTACTTTTTATATTTTTTGGGCGTGCATATGTAGGCTATACATATATTATTATATATCGATTTTAAATATAAGGTAGATAGTTTAGTAAACTAATTATAAAAACCTTGAAAAGTAAATACTTTACGTTTTAAATCTTGAAGTAGGTAATAAAATAAAGATATAAAGATATAGATATAGGTAATTAATTATCTTTTTTAGAGGGATGTATGTTTGTGTATAGTAAGATTGTGATTTGCATAACATTTTAAAGATGATCAAAGATTAAATTAAGCCTCTCGATTCATATATGATTTAACTATCTGATTAATCCGTGCTACGCAAAGGCGACTCGAAGCTTTTTGGACCATAATAATTTCTTGTCACAGTGACGACTTGTCTTTTTCCGTTTGCCTTAGTTTAGGAAGCGAAGTGCTTCATTAATATAATAATAGAACATATTTATCTTTAATTAAAATTAATCAGAAACAATCATACAAATATGCATACCTGCGCTTGTTTCTTTAATATTTTATTTATCCTCTTCATTCTTCATATTATTCGACTCGACTCAATACATATTGTATACATCTATGTCTATGACAGAAATTAAACGAGACTACCTTTGAACGTTAGATATACATATTATGAGATTTAAATATGCAATTTCATTAAGGATAAGTATATTACAGATTATTATTCTTAAAAATTTAAAAGCTATTTAAAAATATGATAGCTGTATATAAGTAAGTACCTTGGTATTTTTATGTTTTTATTTTTTGCATGGCTTTACCTGCATCGAACATAGAATATATCCGTATAGTATAGAGTCTATACTATAGACTAAACAGACCAGACAGACAAAAAATATAGCAAATTCTTGGCAGGCATTTCTCCTAAAATTCTATACTTTCTCCTATTTTTGGTCAAAATTTCATGATTTATAATTGTTCTTTTTAATCCTAATCTTAGGTCTAACTACTTATGTATAATTATAATAGATACTAAAACAATAATTTCTTTACGTATATGTATTACTTGTATAACTTGTAAATTGTACAATTATAATGGTGAAATGGATTTAATATCAAAAGTCCCTTAACTTGGAGCTTTATTAGCCTTACTTTATGGCTCTTATGAGGCGCGAGCGACCAAGACCATAATTTATTATTAATTAATTTCACTTCATATAACTTATTCAAACTTGGTTAACTTTTGAAATTACAAGTAAAACTTTTTATATCTGTGTAAATATAGCTATGGCTATGGCTAATTTAAGTTTAATAAATAATACCTTAGCTTAGAAAGACTTTTGGAAAAAGTTAAAATTAATGCTTTTAGTAAATTCACAGATACACAGATAAATTCTATAATCATATCATGTTAGGGTATAGTCATAGTAGTCATAAGAGAACTTATAATATTTGATACCATACCATATTCATTTATTAAATAGTTTCACATTGACTACTGAACTGACTGACCATTTAGATTTTCAAGAAGTTTCTAGCCATGTCATTATAGGTAGTCATATTACCAGACGAGTATTATATTATATGAAAAAGTTGAAAACTTTATGGAATTACTCAGAAAGATTTGTACTTACCTTATACATAAGTTGAATTTTAAGGTAGATGGATTTAAATATTTTCTGAGAAATTATAATTAAAGTTGAAGTTTTAAGTAATTTTGATCACGATACTTTAACTTGACTAGATAGGAACTGACTAAAAATGAATGTAAATGTAGAAATTTTCTCCAAAACCAAGGTCAAAGACAAGACAAAGTTTGTAAAATATTCCCACATAAAATCTACCCATTAATAATAATATTTTCTGTGTCGGTGTTTTATTCAAAGTTGAATTTACACTTTTACATTTACATTTACAATTCAATTAGGATTAAAACATTATAACGAAAAAAAAATATATAAAATTTAAACATTTTGTGCATTATGTTAATATGATTGATGTATCCAAATCCAAACCAAACTAGACTGACTATTTAATTGAATGAACATTTGAACTTGACACAGGAAACCTGAAATTTTATTAAATAGATACCTTAATATTTTATTAATATCTAAATTGCTCTTGTGATAGTGATATCCTGTTCTCGTTTATTGTTATGATTTTTATTATTTCATTTTAATGTCCAAAAAGTCCAGACTTTGACTTTACATGAAATTACATGGTAAAAGTTTTGGACAAAATCCAAAATTGAAAATCTAGACTTGAATAATAATAATAATAAATAATGCTTCTATTTGTCGAACATTAAAATTATATATAAACTACAATACAAGGGGTTATTAATATTTTTATTTTACTGTAGATAATTTAAGTTTTCTATTGGTTTTGTAGATATTTTAATATTATTCAATCTGGAATTCACCATCAATTTAAGTGAAATTAATTATGGACAATGGATAATAATAATAATAATAATACCTTACTTACTACCTTTCTATTACCTAAGTACCTATTTTATCTTCTAATAGATTTCAGATTTTATAGATTTTATAGATTTTATAGTAAAGACAAAGAGCTAATTTTTTCGTATAATTTGGTAAGAATAAATACATAATACATATCTATGTGTACGTATTTTGTTTTTGGACTTTTTAACTCTTGTTAAATCGGTATTTAACAAGAGATTATAAGCCAAAACTCTTGATAAATTACGGTCAGCCATAAGACCCCTTTTCTTTGCGCTTTTATAGACAATGCATGACTGACAATTGTTGCACTTACTTACAGATTGAAAAATATCAGCTCAAAGTACAGATAGAATGTACAGATAGATAGAAAATCGGATTTGAAAAAAAACTTTCAGATTCAAGATCAGTGCCAAGGTTAATTTATACTAACTGGCTTGACTTTTTTGTATTTTTTGATGGTGCAAAGCATTTTGAAGATAATGGTGACAAGGTTATTTATATACTTTTAATATCATACCTACTTGTATTTGTAGAAGATATTCTGCTTTTGTGAGAAAGGTTGGCGAGGTATAAAAATAGTTAATTCATTATTCATTTTGACTCGGCTCAACTCAACTTTTTTCTATTCTAGTTACTACTTTTGTATTTTGTCTTATGGATACGAATACAGCTGTATCCATTACTATGTTTATTAGGATAAATATAGAAAAAAAGTTCAAGTTAATTAATGATTACAAGGCATCAATTAGGACGAACCTTTGTGTTTTTTTTTTCAAGAATTTGTTTCAGAGCCAATATTGTGGAGGAAATATTATTTAAATATGTATTAGTATAGGTATTCTTAATTTGAATAATTGTTTTTTGCACTTGGACCAGTCGGTATTTCATTTTCATAAACACAAAAGATTTTAAAAATATTTACCTACCCATACATATATTGAATATGAATATAAATCTCTGTCTTGAATGATATTTGAGAAAATTCGAATTTCCGATACCTTGCTTGCCTATATTAAAAATATTTTTCTTGAGATCAGAGTCGTAATGGCAATTTAAAATAATGTTAAGTTGTATTTAAAGTGTACTCGTACTATAAAATATAGGATACTTTTTAAGTCCATTAAAACCTTAAAAAATTGTATTTTTCTTAAATGTTACTATGCTCTATGATATTACTCGAGTATTAATGAAAAATTTTAATTCTTATTTCAGAAACTTTGTCGAGAAGGGTTTCGAAGAAATTTTTCATCATCCTCGGCTCTACGAGCGAAGCAGGTAAACTATTATTATTATCATCAATTAGGTATCATATTATATTGTAGGATTTGTAGGTACCCAGCAAAGTAGCATAGTACTGAAATTATTCTTTAAGATTTTACCTAGGATTAATTGACGTATGTTAAATATTTTGATTTTGACTTATTATTTTCTTCAGTTAACTGTTCGTGATGCCCTCAATACTGCCATCGATGAAGAAATGGAAAGAGACGAACGTGTGCTAATAATGGGCGAAGAAGTAGCTCAATATGACGGTGCTTACAAGGTACACTTTTCAATATTTATTTAAAAAATCGATGCTTTTGATTGACATTTAAGTCTAATGAATTAAATATTTAATTAACTGTGATGTTTTTTCTACTTTTTTCTTCTTGTAGATATCTCGAGGTTTATGGAAAAAGTATGGTGATAAGCGAGTGATTGATACGCCTATTACAGGTTTGAAAATACCAATATAATTCAATGAGTACGGTTATAATGATTAAATATTAAAATTTTTAATATTATAACAGAAATGGGATTTGCTGGAATTGCTGTCGGAGCAGCTATGGTTTGTTTTTGTTGTTGTTTTTATAATTTTAAAACCTTTTCATTTCGAACAATTTATAAATAGGTAGGCAGTAGGTAGGGTATTTAATATTCGATTTGAAAAAAATGTTCTATGAAAGAATGCTTTTAAATTGTTTAAAAATATGTCCCTAAAATTGGCTCAAATATAAAATTTCATTTCATCATCTTATCATTAGTTCTTGATCTTTTGAATTTTGATTAAGAATAAGTGCTCTTCTTGAAAATAAAACTCGAATTTATAAATATTAAAAGAATTTAAATTGAAATTATACTGTTGCCAACAACTTAATTTTCTCTAGTATAGGTATTGTTAGTAGTTAGTACCCTACCTATATAGTTATTTTGCAACAACCTCGACCCATTGAAAATCAAATACATAAATCCAGTTAATAGACTTTAATAAGAAAGGAGTGGTTCACAAGTCAATCCTATTTTTAAATATTATACCATGTCATGTACTCCTTCAACTGCTTTATCATGTATTATGTATACAAGACTAGTTACTAGTTGTGTTGTTTTATAATTATATTTTTGATGATATTTACAACGAGTTGTATAGTAGTCAAAAATCAAAAAGCATTTTTGCAAAAAAGCGTCTAAAAAATCTAGACTCGAGTCCTTAAAAATGTAAAAATGAATAACTTCAAAGACTGCAAATTACTCAAAGTTTCTGAATTTGACTCAATTGTTGACTCATTATTTTCTTAATATCTTGAAATCCTTAACAGCCAATTACTTAATTAGATAAAGAATTTTTTGAAAAGCTGATTTCCTTATTCAGATTTTAAAATTTGGGAAATTTATCTCAAATAAGTTAAGTAAATTGCTTCGAATCTTTAAAAGTTAATGAACAAAGGTGAAAGTTTATAATAAACTAACATTAGGAAATATTGTAGGGTGCATAGATATTTATAATTTGTGTATATACAAAAAAGTAGGTGGGTATTGGGTATATTAAACTTGTTCGTAGTGATGTACCTAGTTCCTACGAGTAGAATAGACGACAAACTTATTTATAAAAGCAGCAATCTTTAATTAATACTCTAGAGTAAAAAAAAGTTTATTTTTTCAAAGTTTATAAGAGTATAACTTATAAAAAAATATTTTCTATAGGTCTAAAGGGATAAAATTATTATTTTTTTTTTTTACTAAAGCTCCTCTTATCGTTAGTTATAAGAGTTTGGAGAAAGTCTCAAAGCCTGACTTTTTGACATGTTATTAGTTATTTAAGCTTTTATATATCTTAAAGTTAAAAGTCTTATAGAAAAATGCATTATTATATGAAAAAAGTTTACTTTTGAGTTTGAGTTTGAGGGCACAAAAAATTGAAAGGGTCATAAAATTCGGGAAGTGGGAAAAGATTTTTACAATTTTATATTAGAACTTTTACTACTTAGGTACCTAAGGTATATTTATTAGATTTGGAGGGCACCTATTAAAAGTACACAAGTTGAGAATATGGGATTCAGTAGGTAGTCAGTATAAAAAAAATTGAAGGACATAATAATATATATATATATGTAGGTAGGTAGGTACTACCTAAGAGTTTTTATTTTATGGACATTTTCAGTCGGTCGATTTCAAGAATTCGATCAAATATTTTTGCAAAATTATACTGAAATAAATTCTATAAAATATAAATATTTATATTAGGTATATGTACTAGGTGTTTATTAATTTGCAAAATCTTTAGTATTTTTAAACTGGCTATATAACAATCGTAAAATCTCAATTCTGCAAAAAGCAATCATTGTAGGTAATAGTAATAAAAAATTTTGAAGGGTAACTTATAAAAAATATGCCAATTTGGATTTAATTTTGGTAAATAAGATAGGATTAAAAAGTAGACACTTGAAAGTTGGTCACTTTTTGTTTTTGTTTTCTTTTTTTACGATTCGTATGTGGACATAAGTCACTACAAACTACAAACACATTACCTTACATTAAATTTCAGAGCCGTCGATGTTGATGTTAATCCTTTAAAAATACATTTTACAAAAACACAAAAAAGTGCATACATATATCTATGTGGTACACGTGTTAAGGAATCGAAGAACTTTATTTATTTTCAAAAATCGGGAGCTTGAGGCTATGTTTAAAACAGCTTAAAAATCTAAAGTGTTGTTAAAGGTTAAGGACTTGTCCTTAGTTTTTCTGATGGTGAGTGGCCAGAGATCAGAGATTGTAGCCTGATTAAAAATGGAATTAAATTCAATTTTACGTACGAGTATTTGGCTTAAAAATAAATACTATTACATAGGTAATAGGTACCTAACATAGATTGATTGAAACAAAAAGATTTGTTCTTGCTAAGCTCTTGAAAATTTTCGTAAAAGGTTAAAAATAACTAAGTGTTTTTGATTACTTTTATTGGTTTGTTTAAGAATTCTATACATATTTTATCTCATTTTTTTAAACAAAGCAAAGTCATTTCTGGAATACCTAAAATAATGCTTTTTTTTGTGTATAGAATGGACTTAGGCCAATATGCGAATTCATGACGTTTAATTTTTCCATGCAAGCAATCGATCAAGTAATATTTTTATACCTATCACATCATAACAATACTTATCAGATTTTCATAAAATTGATTTATATTTTATTTATTTTCTAGGTTATCAACTCGGCTGCTAAGACTTTTTACATGTCTGCCGGAGCGGTAAATTTTTAATTTTTAACCATTTAATATCATTTATAATATTACAGATATACTAACTTTCTAACGGTTATAAAGAAAATCCAACCTAAACTTGATGCAGATCTTAGAAATTCAAATTCATTTTAATATTTTATTTATAAACGTGTTAAGCACTTTGTTTTATTCGTAATTTGTATTAAAGGTTACGAAAATGAATATTGATTTTATAGCCTGCCTAGGCAGGTATTACAGTTTAAAAGTAATGTATTTATACGGAATATAGGTTATATTTATTATTTTGCTCAATTTGCGGTAATTTTTCATTTCCCTGTATTAAATCTGTCAAGAGCCAATGTGTAGAACAATTACCGTTTACCTTCTACATAATACTTTTTCTTTTGGATATTTCAGATACAGCCAAAAAAAATTACTAGAATAATTCCTGTACAATTTACTCTATATTTACATCTGAAACAAAAAAAAACTTTTCAAATAAAAATAAAAATACCTGTAAAGTAATACATGTAAAAATAAAAGTAGGTGTAGGTGTGGTGTAGTAGGCGTAGGGTAACGTAGTCGGAGTATGTTTAGGGATTGCAGATTGGATTAATAAAACGTAATAAGTAATAAGGGTTTGTTTGTACGGAGTGTAATCTGTATTTTTCAAATAGGTAGGTACTAATAAAAGTACTTTATGAAGTTTATTTATAGGTAATTTTTTTGTCAAGTTGTAATTATTTTTGATTTAAGTTTACGGTACGGTCCTACAGCTTGTTTTTTAATTGAACTTGTAATTGAACATTGAACTTTCTTTTGACACACATTCATAAACGAAATTATATAAATCGATACGTTTATTTTATGGATATGATGATATTTATGAATTACAGAATATTTAAAATTATTTTAGGTAAACGTTCCAATTGTTTTTAGAGGTCCTAACGGAGCTGCATGTAAATAAAATTAAAATATACTTAAATTTTCTTTGATCGCAATTTAAACTTTTATTTGATATTTTTCAGCCGGAGTTGCTGCTCAACATTCTCAGGTAAAGATAAGATGCCTACAATGATTAGTACCTAATTAATATTGTGTATATTTCATTTATTTGCAAATTACTTCTCTACTACCTACAAATATCAGTATATTATTTACCTAGGCATATGAAAATTATTGAAATTGTGAAATTGAATTTTTTACTAGTGTTTTGGAGCCTGGTACAGTCACTGCCCTGGGTTAAAGGTTAATATTAAATTACTTTTCAATTGAGAATAAAAAAATTTAATATTTTTATTTCAATTTCATATTGATTGATTATTTACGAGATTAATTTTTAATTTCTAGGTTGTTTCACCATATACGGCCGAAGATGCAAGAGGATTAATGAAAGGTAAGTAATTGGAGATTCAAGATATTATGAAATAATTTTACGTAATTTCATTTCTCTAATATTCTTATGAGATTAAAATAAAAAATTACTTTATATTATTTGTAAAAATAAAAATTAATAATTTAATAAAAATTATTTGTAGCAAGTATCCGAGATCCTGATCCTGTCGTTTTCCTTGAAAATGAAATTCTATACGGACTTCCTTTTGATGTTTCGGACGATGTGATGTCAAAAGATTTTGTAGTTCCAATTGGAAAAGCAAAAATTGAAAAGAGTGGTAAGTTTTTTATGCTTTTTTAATTTATATTTACTGTCACTGTCTGTACAAGAATGAACCTTTATATGTGGCCTATAATTTATTCAAAAGTTGATATAAAAAGCTCAAAAGACTATTTATTCTGTCTTGCACAATTGATTAAATATCCTGTTCAATTTTCAGGGAGTAATGTCACTCTTGTCAGTCATTCGAGAGGTGTTCAATTATGCTTGGAAGCAGCGAGAGAGTTGGGAGCATCTGGAATAGATTGTGAAGTTATCAATTTAAGAAGTTTAAGACCCCTTGGTAAGATTTTTTCTTGAGAATCTGTATCTTGTAAATTCATAACAAGTTATATTTTATTTATTTATATATTTTATTTGTAATTTTCCAGATATGGACACAGTAGTAACTAGTCTCTCAAAAACACATCATATAGTAACTGTAGAACAGGGATGGTAAGCTCGTAAAACCTTTTGAAAATTTTTAACTAATATACCTACTTATACTTTTTTAAGGCATCATTGTGGAATTGGGGCTGAAATCAGTGCAAGAATAAGTGAAAGTAAGTTTATTCTGGAGAGATATTATAGTATAGCACCTAATTAAATTGTTCATTTTTAAGGTACTGCATTTTTCTTACTTGATGCACCAGTTATGAGAGGTACTTTTCTAATTCTAATGACTAAAAAACAATATTTCAGGATTGATATTAATTTGAATTTGATCCTTATTTTCAAACTAGTGACGGGAGCTGATATTCCTATGCCCTATGCAAAGACATTAGAAAATGCTTGCCTTCCGGATTCCCAGTGCATAATCAAAGTAGTAAAGAAAATGTTAAACACCAAATAATCAATTAGCTACCTACTTAATAATGTGCTAAAATGTAATTGACAATTGATAATCTGTAATTTTGAATCTTGCCATTTTGCCAGCTATAATTTTTCTCTCTCTATACCGCATGTACAGTTAAAGTTCATTATATGTTAAATGTTATGATTGATTAGTATTTTAGAATTATTTAGAAATCATAATATTTTTGTTCAAAACACAGAATTATACAGGCTAAATTATCCCAAAAATATTTTTAGACATTTTTTTCTCTTTAATTCCATGCTTGAAGCAAGAATTATTAATTTTTAAATGAACGAATTTTCTTTGTGATGTTAAAATAATTATAATTATCTATGTAGATTAGATTCAATATATTGTACAATATTTCAGACCGATTCAAATCAAGATCATTTTGTGTGTAATTTTATTTTAGATATGATAGAAAAAATAAATAAAAACCCTATATGTGGTTGTATAGTAAAAAAAAAAAAAGAAGAAGAAGAATTTTAAAGTTTCGGCATAAAATTAAACGAATCAAAATTATTTATTTACGGATAGAACTTTAGAACTAACCTATTTTCTAACTAGTGAGTTTAATAAATATTTTTTTAAAGATCTTTTCTTTAGAGAACTTGAGAGTATTAGATAAAGATTGTAAAATAAGATGCTACATTCTAACAGTGCAACGTGCAAATATTAAAATACTTGTTTGTACAAGAATAAATAGATCATAATAAATAAGAATAATAAGAAACTAAATAATTAAATTTAAATTAAATAATTAAATTTTTGCATATTACATAAGTAATTCTTGCATAAAATAAAGATTAGGTACAAGTTACAAGGATGAAGTGTCGGGACTCGACTTGAAGTTTGATTTTAATTTAATTTATAAAATTAGTCTTTGTCTTTTACAATGGAACTGGTTCTCTGTTGTTGGAAGATGCGAGTATCTGCGAGTTTAATTCGAGTAACTTTTGTTTCAGCATCGAATTATGCTCTCTGTAGTAATTTATTAGGTCAGCTTGTCTTTCAAAAACCTCTTCGGTAACAGGACCAAGACTAGAATGTTAAAATTAAATATCGTTTTAGTCTATATAGCATTCTCATTCAAACAAAAATTGTCATGTGGAAATGAAAAAAAAACCTTCTTGGTCCAAAATCTAGTGCTTGGTTATTAAACATATTGTCCACTGCGAGAACATCTGGGAGACTTCTTTTACGGTTAAAATGCCAAACTTTGTCTACAATTATAAAAATACAATTTAGGTGCCTAGGTATATAATTTACTGTAAAAGATCATATTATGGTAGAGGTAATACAAGTTTATCAACCATATTAAATTCTATTCAATCAAAATTGTTAAAAAATACACTTACAAATATAACGAAGTATAACCGAAACGACGAAAACAAATTCAAGTCCAATGAGAATAATGATATATTCTTCTTTATTGAGCTTGATAGTTTTTCCACAAGGTTCCTCCTTGGGACAGTGGTCTCTTAAAATTGTCGAAATTGTTAACAAAAGTGAACTCCCTACAGAATATATCAAGAAATGAATTTAAAATTGAACAAAAGGTACTCAAGTATTGCTTAATTTGCTTAATTAATTACATGTAGACACGATCCAAAAAGGTAATTGACTAATAAAATTATTCGAATTATAGAAATCCAGGTACCCTCTCCTCCTTGCCTTGATATGCTCTAATTGGATTAATTGATCACCTGAAAGACAAACAAAATTAGCAAACATAAAAACATAAAATAGATCAAGTTTAAATTAAAAATCAATTTCTTCATTTAATTCGGCTCTGAAAAATTTCTCCTACTTTACAAATAAAGACTATGTATTACTATTACATTAATTGACTTACATATCAAAATCAGTCCCCAATAAATAGAGTGTAAATAAAATAAGAGTGAAATAGGTTTAATGAAACATTTCTTTTCTAGACATTCTTTTGGGATTAAAGCACACGCCAAGAACAGTCCAATCTAAAAAAAATTACAGAATAAAAACACTAATCATGGTCAATTCATTAACTCTGCTCTGAAAAACCAGATTTTTGTCTCAATTTCACATGTAGGTATTTACAATTTACTTTACATACTCTATGAGTCAAAAATCTAAGTTTTCTGAGCTGAATTAAATGGACTTATTACATACAAAGACAAGTAATGATATAAGATTTTAATTTGACAAATAGTTACCGAAGTACAAAGCATAAAAATCCCATAAGACACAGTGTTGACATTCTTAAAACAGTACGAAGTTTCGAGTGTTAAGCTCATAGAATTGGTCACCAGTGGATCCTCATCATTATTGTCTGGAGTTTCAGTTATGGCTTCATTTTCATGGTCACCTTCTTCACCAGAACTTCCGTAAGAAAGACTTCCTCTCTAAAAAAACCATTCGATTTAAACCATTAGAAAAACTATTGTACATAATTGGCAATTGGTAATCAAAATCAAAAGAGTTAAAAATACTTACCATCCTCTTATTAATGCTAACCATTTTCCTTGTCCAACATTTATTCTAGTCTTTAAACCTCAAAAATCAGGATCTCGATTCTATTTTTTATAACTCAATTAGTTAAATGATTCAAGTTTTTAATTATTTTTTATTTAAGGAAAAATTAGGAAATTAAAATTAGTCAATAGAATCCAGAATCAGCTGATTTGTGATTTGTGTTTATTTTGGTTGGAAATATTTTATTTTTTTAGTTTGTTGAAGAATGTTGGGGTATATGATATAATATAGATATAGGTAATAGGTACCTAGGTCCTAGGTACCTAAGAAAAATTATTAGGATTTTTGCCCGAGGCCCGAGTTTGATTTTTTTTTTGATCAAATCAAAAATTTTGATTTGATTTGTTTGAGTTGAGTAGAGTTATATGAGTATTTGAGTTATATTATTTATGAGTTTTTATGGTCATTTTTCATTTTTGTCAAATTTTTTTTAGTTTAGTCCCGAGTCTGACTGACCAGAAATTTTGTATTAGAAAATTTATCCAATTTTAAATTTAATTCCTTGTCCTTATTTTTGACCAATGAATGATTTTGACTAATATAATGACATTACGAGTACGAGTACAATTATCATAATTACATGATCAGGATTCAGAATCAGGCATCAGGATTAATGATTGATAATTCGAAATCGGACCTGAGTACTGATATAGTGAGTTGAAACAGATCGAAAAAAATTATTTGGTTAAAGATTCCCAAAATTTCAAAAAAAAAATTATGATGCCTACTAGTTTTTAAATTTAAAATGTTAAAACTAAAATTATTGTACCTAACCTAACCTAAACAAGCTTTTTCTTTAGGGAAATTATTGGAAAATTTTCAATTTTGAATTTAGCAAATAATATTAATATTGTAATTTAGTACGTATGTATGTATGTATGTAGTGTATTTGATTGTGTTAAGTGTCTAAATATCTCTTATCATATAAAACAAAGATTTCTGATACCGATACCGAACATATAAATAAATAATCTCAAACTAATCTTATTAATCTTAACTAAAAAATATAGATTTTGAATTTTAAATTGTTTTGTTTTTTTTTGCATTTTTTGAGTTATAGGTATAGGAATTTATATAGGACGTAAATATCATTCCTTTTATCGATGATTTTAGAATTAGAATCAGGTTAGGTATACAGATACAGATACAGTTTTATGTTTTGATTTTTTTTTTGAAAAATATGATTGAAATGAGAAATTGATTGAACAAGAACATATTTATATGAGTTTTAATAGTATGTATCTAATATGTAAATTGTACAACCCAAAAAATTGGACCATAAAATAAATCAAATATATGTAGGTACGGTAATACGGTACACGGTACGAGTACGAGTAATATAGGTAAAATTATAATAGTAGTCTTAAGGGGTTGCGAGATTTTTTGGCCGGTTAGATTTTGCCCCGCTTGAAGTCGTAAGTCTCAATTTCTCAGCCAATAGAAGCTACATACAGTGAGTGATCGCTGTCTTCTTACACTAAACAAGCTCATGTACGTATGGTATCATACCATTGGTATGATACTACAATGTATGTACTAATGCTAAAGTATAGTACATATATGCGTGTACTACCGACTACTAGGTAGCTACGAAACGATATAATTAGGGAAAAACTATAGCTAAGAGAAAAATGACCACTTGGCTTACTTTAGGACATTTTCGACGTTTGATTTTTATGGGGTTTTAGACAGTATGGGTTACAAATATCATAACCATTGTCTACCCCGACTCGCTGATTGACAAAAAAACCCGCTTTTTTTTTTGATTTTGGCGGGTTTTTTCAACTTTTGATTTTAATATTATTTATGGGGTTTTCAACAGTTGAGATTACAAATATCATGACCAATGTCTTTTCGACTCGCTCTTTGACCAAAAAACCCTACTTTTATGATATTTGGTGCATTTTTTCAACTTTTCGACGAATGTAAGTAACAAGTTTAGCACAAAAAAGATTGGTGAAGTTGAGATTTTACTCTAATTTCAATTTATGACGTCTTTAGAGTAAAATCTCAAATTGCCCCAAAAATTCATATTTTGACATTTTCTCTGACCCCAAGACAAAATCTCATGTTGTTGCCACAAAAAACCCGCCAAAATCATAAAAGCAGGGTTTTTTGGTCAGTCGGTGGGTCGAAAAAGACAATGGTCATGATATTTGTAATCTCAACTGTTGAAAACCCCATAAAAATCAAATGTCCTAAGGTAAGCCAAGTGGGC
Organism: Nanhermannia cf. coronata Gr-Ori-00579; assembly: GCA_034699045.1. Classification (NCBI taxonomy): domain Eukaryota; kingdom Metazoa; phylum Arthropoda; class Arachnida; order Sarcoptiformes; family Nanhermanniidae; genus Nanhermannia; species Nanhermannia cf. coronata Gr-Ori-00579. The sequence goes on from JAQIXA010001909.1 coordinate 18,272, forward strand.
ATTTTTCTCTTAGCCTGAAAAGGTTGAAAATGAAAATCGTAAAATAAAATAAAATGAAAATACATCTATTTATTTAGCATTGAGTGTTATGGTATGTTAAAATTGCGAGTGGTCTTCTGGTAGTTCAAAAAAAAGACGGCCAGGGGGACTATTTATCATCAATTTTTTTAAACGATTTTTAACGATTTTTTAACTTTTCGCAGAAAGTTAAATGCTCGGTAATTACAATATGGATCTGCTAGTTATCCCTCTCAATAAATCATTTTGGATGTTCTATTATGCCAGAACAAATTAAAATTAGCTAAAAATTTAATTATGTTGGTCAAAAGTTAGCTTACAAAATCCAACCTAAGCCATTTTTAGGTATAAAAAATGAGACAAATATGACCTTTATTTAAAAATTTTTTTGACCAACATAATTAAATTTTTAGCTAATTTTAATATGTTCTGGCATAATAGAACATCCAAAATGATTTATTGAGAGGGATAACTAGCAGATCCATATTGTAGTTACCGAGCATTTAACTTTCTGCTGAGGCGTATCGTTTAACCTTGTACGAACAACTCCTTAAGTGATTTATATCCAATTTTAGGATAAATGTTTATTTCATACAACCGGACATTGTGAGTCGTGGAATATTTTTTCAACCATTTCAAACACAAGTTTGGATTATTTTAATAATCTCATGGATTCTAATCACATTATTCGGATTTGTATTTATTTATATTTTTAAAAAATTCAGAGTTTACAACAATAATATTGAAAATTTCATTCAACTTTTACTCTTATCCTGTCAAACTATGCAAGGTAATTTTATAAACAAATAGAAAAATACTTATAATGATTTAAAAACAGCTTACTCGCCCAATTTATATTCAACTGCTAAAAAGAGTTGATTAAGTCCTAGAATTAACATTATATTATGCATTTCGAACATATCTAATAAATGGCTATGATTTTTTTTATACATTTTAGCAACAAGCATTATTCCTCATGGTTCATTTTCAATACGAATATTGTTCATATCTATTTGTTTTTTTGGACTTTTAACAAATTACATTTATTCTTCAAATATATTTTCACTTTCGAAAAAAATTCTTGTTCCGACTAATTTATCTCAGGAATTTGGATATTCATATTATCATGACAAAGGTCCTTTCTTAGAAGCTTATGCTCAAGTTAGTATCTATAATATTATATATACCTACTAGAGTAATTTTATACCAGTCCAATAATTGAGCCAAAAAGTCATCACTTTTTGGACCATATCGCGTCACAAAAATAATCACTATTATGCAAAAGAATAAAATCTTGAGATTTTAAATTTTTTGAAGCTATTTTTACCCTATATTTCAATTATTTCTCTATGAAATATCTTGAGTTTATTGACAATTTAATTTTGCCTCAAAAGTTCAAAAGGTTTTCAAATTCGTTATATATACGTTTAAATTTCCTATATTATATTGCCCCATTTTTCAAGGTTATAGGTCAATTTTCTGCTTAAATGGTTGTGAAATTCGGAATCTCCGTCATCGATTACCCCTAAGGCAACTTAAACCTCATTTTCGATTTTTCCCATTTGATTAACATGGGGAGCCCTTAAAGGATCCTCTCATCAATCCCAAGGGAAAATCCGAAATTTGTGTTGAAATGGCACAACTAGACCCTATAGGGGTCCTTCATGCCAATTTTGATTAAAATCGTAGCAGGATATGTAGTATTTTTAATTTAATTTTTTACAGGCTCTAAACGAAAAATATTCTCGAAAATATCATCATATTAGTTTCATTGAGGCAGTTAAAAAGATAATGAATTCTGAAAAAATCGCATATGTTGCACATGAACAAATTGGACATGCACTCAATGTACTTGGAATAAACCACACAGAGTTTTGCAATAAAGATATTTCCAAATTTTCAGTGGATAATCGCATTAAATTTTCAATGCTAGTTAAAATTCAGAGTCCATTTCGTGATATTTTCAATATTAAGTAAGTCTATTTTTATAAACTAATATTATATAGATATTATTATATTATCCCTTTCAATTTTGAAATCCTGTGATTTCAAAAAGTAAATTATATAAATTATAAAGGAACAAATGACATAAGAATGGAATTATTAATACAATAAATTTTTTAATTAATAGGATTCTAATAGCAAAAGAACGAGGTTATGAAAGACAGTACAATTTGTTCAATTCAAGAATAATTGATCCTAAATGTCCTCCACAAAAATTACTTTCAGCGGAAATTGTGGATTTAATAGATTCTCTTACTGCATTTATAATAATAATTGCTGGGATTTTGCTCTCATTTGCGATAAATTGTACAGAATATTTGTATTTTATTGGCTACAAAGCAATTTATTCTAAACTACTGGAAGTTTATATAGGATTGAAAATAATTTTGAATAATTGTGGTAGTTATATAAACAACCGCATATTATTGCATCTATTCTTAAATATAAAACATAAAATTTCTGAAAGAATGAAAAAGATTCGAAATTCAATGGGACAGTTTTAAATAATCATACTAGCACCTTTATGCAGATTCACTTCAATATAATTATTACTATATTATTAGACATTACTATATTATTTTTTTGCAAAATTATACAAAACACTAATATGTAACATATACAAAGGCTATTTATATTTTATCAAAATAAAAAGTATTTTTTTAAAAATGGACCGGTCCATTCTGGTTGGGACATTTTTGGACCGGTCCATTATAAACCGGTCCATTATTAC
>JAQIXA010001910.1:0-21022 GCA_034699045.1 Nanhermannia cf. coronata Gr-Ori-00579
CAGCCTTAAAATGTAATCGATTACGATTACGATTACAGTAATCGTTAGTTTTCTGAAAATGTAATCGATTACAGCTGCAATCGTAATCGTAATCGTAATCGTGTAATCGATTACAATTGTAATCGATTACTTGCAACACTGCATCTATACATGTACACATATTCATTCATATTACATAATATTACATATACTTAATATAATTATAACATTTAATACATATGAACATAACACATGCTGACAACGAATAAATATTCTGAAATACAGAATTTTTCAAATGAATTAATATAATATAAAGTAATACACATCTAGGTTTTCAGGGTAGCTTTAATTTTATATCCTATAACTATAGAGGGTGTAAGGTTAGGGTATCGATTTTTTCTCAGCTCAAAAATATAATTAGTTAATTACGAGTAATATAATTATAAATTAATTAATATTTATAAATATGTATAATGTACAGGTATATAATTCAATTATAATTAAGCCAATCACTATTAGTTAATTAATAGAATCAGAATACAAATTACAAAATATAGGATACAAGATATAATAATACAGTACCTTACCTATGATATTTTACACTTTCTGTTCTGATCCGAATTTCGGCTAACTCTAGCACTCAAAATCTATTAAATTTATTCTATTCGTATGTATACTGTACAAAATAGCTGATTCATATATATATTTATATTTTAAATAATTACGAGTATCTATACTTAAGTTTTAATAGACATATTTTTTATTTTGGATTAGTTTTAAAATGAAATGACACATATTTTCTCTTATGAGGATTAATTAAATAATATTTATTAACATAAATTAAATATAATATTTAAATTCTATTCTTTGAATAAGAGATTTATTATAAAATTACATTAAGGTTCATAATATAATATTTATTGTCAGAATTAATGATTTATAAAATCACATTTTATTTTTAAATTAGTTATTACATTTATTTTATATTAGGAATTATAATCAATTTTAAATTTCTAAGGATATAGGCCTAAAATACATTTAAGTAAAGTTTATTAACTGTTATATTTAAAATTATTTCAAGTTGACAACTGCCAATTGATATAAAATATTGTTCTTTTTGTTGTAAAACTAAATTATCTAATATAGGTTTTGCAAACAAGTTTTTCTAAAAATTTTAAATAAGATAAATATATTACCTAAATATTATTTAAACTATTATGGTTATATCATAAATTATCATAATTACTTTGACAGCTGTGCATGTTTAAAACAAAAAGAATTACGGAACCACTGTGTCTGGAGGAGTATTGCTAGTTTTTGTTGTACGTTGGTTCTCAGATGCTCCGAGCGAAAATTCAATTTTAAATAATTTATATTACTAAAGTTAGGTATTAAAATAATCTTTTCTTTCAGATTTATTACTATTATTTACAAGTACTCTTAAGGCAATTTTAATATCGAAAAACTAATCTTAAATGCATAAGACTGATAGTCAATATGAATTTTATTCAAGAATTTTTAATACTTAAAGTAATTAAAAGCCATTATAAATATCATTCGTGTTTCCTCTATCCTGTTGTGTTACATTTCCACTTAAGCGTATTCCTTTTTAGCATTGGGAAGTATGTATACCAAACATGTTTTGAGTATTACTACTATTACTCTTTCTTGCTTGTGATTAGAGGTGAGATTTTTTGCCCGACCGGGGGGTTTCGGCCTTGTGCAAAAAGAAATTTTGGATTTCGTGCGGACTTTTGAGACTCGAAGAAACTCTAAGTTACTTCGAGTTTCCGAAGGCAAATTTTTTTACAATGAAAGGGTAAATTTTCCCTCATAAAAACTAATTCAATTTGAAGAATATTTTTTGCTAAATTAAGAAAAATTGGCATAAAAAACATTTATAAAAATTCGATAAAGAATTGTAATTAATAAAATTTCGGTCGAGCCTATTATTTTTGATCTCGGGCTTGAGTCGGGTTCGGGTCAATTTTTAGGAATAGACCTGGCCTGTGTCAAGCTTGGTTGCAAAATCCCAGATTTTCACACCTTATTGATGTATCTTATTTTCGAAACATTTGATTCTATAGATCTTCGCCGCATGTTATAATCGACCGAATTATTCTCGTATTAACAATTGGAACTGGAGGCTATTACCTCAAAAAATCTCAGCCCTTCAAAGTCCATTGATGCTAAATCGTAGCCCCTCAATCAGATAATATACTGTAATACGATATTTTAAAATTTTATCACTTTTAAAGATCAAATATCCTAATTTTAAAATATCAAGTGGTCAAATTTCCGAAATTCGGGATCTCCTATATTTTAAATATCGTATTATCTGACTGAGGGGCTACGATTTGGCATCAATGGACTGAGGGACTGGCTGTGCTGTGAACACAGGCTAACTTCTCCTATACATATCGTTTCTCTAGCTAGAGAATCTCTAGTTGGCTTGCTAGTATTTTACTATTCTTAAGATTATGAAATTTGCATATGATCAAAAGATTACTTAATTATCTTCATCAATGTATATTTTTCTTTATTAACCAATTATGTATTAGTAAATTAAAATCATTTTTAGGGTGAAGGTGCAGGCACAGGTACAGGTGCAGGAACAGGTGCAGCTATAGGACAAGTATTTGGTATAGAAGGAAGAGAGCATGTTGGTCCGCATCCTCGAAGTGTTAATGCTTCAAACAGAATAAAAATACAAATATTAATTTAAAAATAAAATATTTTGGTCAGGTAAAGGTCATACTTAGTTCGCAAAAGTTTCGCATGCAAGTATAGATGCATTTATTGTTGTACGTGATCCCATTACTTGCACAATGGACCACATCGTCCGTTCTGATATCACACATCGAATCCGAATGACCTGGCAGGCATTTCATAGCACAAGCTAAAGAAAATTCAAAAAATTAATTTACAATATACACAAAGAGTTGGCAATTATCCGGCTAAAATTGATTTTATCCAGCCAGCTGGCCAAAATGTTCATAATGGCTGAAACTATAATATACTAAGAAAAGATATTCAGTAAAAATTTGCATTATTTAGTTAAGAATTTTGATATTTGATAGTATGTATATAAAATAAAATATTTGAAATTGAATTAGGATGAATATTATCCTAACGCAGTTATTCAAAAATTTTGAAATTTTTATTATGGCAATTTTGATCATTTTGGCAATTAGATCAGTATATTTTAGCTAAGCATTTTGGCTGGCACAGTCGACTAAAATAGACTGGTTAAAATGGCCAAAATGGTATTTTAAAAAGTATGAATTTGCTGAAGCAAAATGTAAAAAATGATAATTTCCAAATATAAATATAGAATTATAATATAGTAAGGACCCTATACTGTTATATAATAATTCGAGACTTTTCTTGAAATTTTTAATTTATGTCTTAATTTAGGTTCATATATGAGTAACTTACTCGAAAGTGATGCAGGGACAGGTGCTGGAGCAACAGCAGTTTGTCGATAACAAGCTGGACAGCCAATATTTGAAATCCTGCATAAAAGAGTCAATAGGGCACCTGTTCAGGTTCAGGAGTTATAAAATTATTTATATTAAAATTGTGCTCTATAATAGCTATTTTTAACTTTAAAGGCCCAAAAATCTGCCAGCGCCCTCTATGTTTATTAAAATTAGCTTAAAATAGCATTAAATAACGTTTTAAATGTATTTAGAGTGATTTGGAGAATTTTCGAATTTTCTGCTAACTTTTTCTGCTAACTTCACGCTGGTGTATTTATCAACAGTTATCTCGAATCGCAATCAAATTCAAACAGCCAGTCAAAGGATAGTAAGTAGTATAGTAGTAGTTGTACAGAGTATTTGGCATTTGGTAAAAGAAAAATTGTAATTACATTTCATTAGATTTTTGTCGCTCAAGATAAAGGGATTTTATTCTATTTACCTACAAGCAAAGAAACGCTTTACTCATCAGTACTTACATATAATTTTTCAAAATTTTGATACTTTTTTTCATTTAAAATAGTGTATTGTTCTGTAGCCTTATTTTAATTAGACCGAATGTAGTTAAATTTAAGTCCAAATTCTTAAAACACTTGTTATAATTTGATAAAAATTGAGTTTAAGATAAATCGGTAACCTTTAGGGAAATGGTTTAAGGTAGATTTTGTATAAAATGTTTTAATATCAGATTCAAAGTTTTTTTAAGGCAAATGAATGTTTACTTGTTTGTAACTTTTAAAGCTAAATTTTGTCTCTTTTTTTACTTCAAATCTACTATCTATCAGTATAATAAATGATATAAAAAAACGGTCAAAGTCAATAAGGATTTGCTTCAAGAGACAATCAGATGGACATTATCTATCTAGTATAGAAGAAAGGAAGCGAAAAACTGTAAATTTTTTGAGTTCTTTTGTCATAAAAAATAGCAAATCAAATCAAAAGCAAACATCAAAATCCTTTTTTTTCTAACTCAGAAAGTCCATTAATAAACTTCCTACTGCTCCTGATATTTATGCAAATACACTAGTACCCTAGTATAATAAAGCTTTCTATAATTAATTACAAAATATCAGTAGTAAAGTACAAAGATTTCTTTTTATGATAATAGTAAGTACCTTCTACATACTACAGAGTACTAGATAGAAATATAGGTAATTTGCCCTCAAATAATACTTTCCAACAATTTACAATTTACTACTGTCGGACACTTACCTACAAATAATTTCAAAGGTGGGGTTTTATTAGTTAGTAGAGAAAAATTACAAACTTGGGCCACAAAAGAAAGTTCATTTGTGAGAAATTTAAATTTAAATAAAATATGTAATCAACTGTAGTAGTACCTACGAGTACAATGGTTTATATTAGTACTAGCATGTATATTATTTATATAGGTAGAAAGGTTTTTTGCAAATACTGAAATCTGAAAGGGCTTTGGTGCAAATTTAAATAACAATTAAGAAATATTTGCATTGGTCACGTTTTAAGACACCCTTAAAAACTCGAGGTTTGAAAAACCGGTCGACACAAGAAATCGGTTTCTACCTGCATATAAACATACATATTATTATACATATTATACTAGACAGTGGTATTAGATACTTATGTACAATAGCAGATACAAAGTACTTGCATATTTACTACTAGATACTAGTAGTAGATAAGTTTTTTTCCAGTATTAAGTAACTTACTAATTTGATAGTTAAAATTTAAATTGGACAACTGTAACATCTGTATTTCTGATATGCAAATATGTCTAATATTTCCGTTAAAAATGAGAAATTCAGACCTAAATAAAAGAGTTGAAATAGGAATACTAAAGCCATTTATTTAAGCTTTAATTGAAATTATCAAAATTTAATTAAGATAGGTACATCGATTTTGTTTCCTTCAAAATAGGAATCTAATTTTGAGATTAATTTTAGAATTCAAAATTCGGAAGAATCTAGGACTTAAACGTTTTCAAGTCTCTGCTATGTTTTTAAATTTTGTCTCAATTAGAATCGTCGGTTAAAAATTGTAACTGGCTGATTACCAACAGCCTACAGTAGTAATAAGTGCGTTTATAGTAGTACACAGTAGGTACTAGCAAAGGGTAAAATAATGAATATATTATGATAATGATTATTATTTTTATTATTACAAAGACTCTATTGTTGTGCACTATTTATTAGTACAAGTCACAAAGCATTGAGCACAATTCTCCTCAATGCATTATTTACATTTTGAAAAGTATAATAAAGTTTAAAAAAATGCTTTTTGTGTTGTCTCGAGACTCGAGAGAGACTTGACCGTTAAGAATATAATAGTAGTACCTACTAGTACTAGTAATATTAAATATTATTATATTATATTGGAAAACAAAGGTAAAAAAGACTTATTAGAATGCAAGGTGTACTCGAAATTCGAGACGTGTCCAACTTGCTACTTCTTCTTGTACATGTACCTACACATGTTCCCTTGCACTTGTATAATAATATGCAAATTACCACTCAAACTATACTTTATATGTATAACAGTTTACTCAAAATTAAAGATCTCTCAGGATCAAGATTTTCAAGAAAGGAATTGAACTTGAATATCTTGAACTACTGTTTTTGGTCTGCCTTCATCTTACGTTTGTTTTTCTATCCCAGATATTACAATTACAAGCATTAAACTCTTGAGTTAGGAAATAATTTAAAAATTTAAAGAATCTACATTTCCAAGTTCTTTCTACTCAGGATCAGAATATTATAATACAATACTATTCCTTCAATCTATCATGAAATTTTTAGGTCAAATTTCTGACCAAAACTCTGCTTTCGGTTAAAAACTTGAGTCATATTTTGACATTTTGAATAATTTTCGGGGCTAAGAATCATTTTACTTGTTAATGTGTATTGATACAGAATCTTTTTTTTATATTTCATCTTCATTTGTTTCACATTTTCGAGTATTTAATATGGGTTCGGCCACTTAAAAATTTTACGAACTTGGTCACAGAGAAAACCAGTAGGACGAAGAAGATATAAATCCTCAACTTAAACCCTGGCCTGTACTGTGTGCATAGTATCTAAATGATGATAATGAACTTTGAAAAAAGCCAAATACCAACTCAACTTAAATTATTATCGAACACTAATATACTTGTACGGTAATGTTGAAAAAAAACACATCAAAAAAAAGTATACTAGATCTGATATTGTCTTACTCATATATTGCTCTTACTATACTATAGGTTAAGTACTTGATTACCTGAATAGGAGTAGGAGATTGGTGCAATCTGCATTTTATGAACTTATTTATTACTATGAGAGAGAAATAAAGGAGTTTTTCCATAAAAATTAAATGTGCAATTGACATTAACAAGCTGAATTAGGAAAAATTCTTCAAAATTCATTTCAAAATTTCAATACAAATATAAAATTAGCACCTTATTGAATATTAAATCAAAATGTTCTTACTACCAGCGATAATATAGCGTCTAAAATTGAATATTTTTTCTCTGTATCTGATCATAGTATCTATCTACATTTTAATTAAATCGCATCTTGAGATTGTCAAAATTACCTATATACTGACATTGCATGCAATATTTAAAATTTTGAGAACGCTTGCGGAACTTGACTATCATTTCCATACTGTAATTTACAATATTATTTCATATTAAGTTCAAATTAAGTAACTAGATCTTGTAGAATTGCATGCAAATGTACATTAAACAGAGAGATTCAATGACATGACAATACAATCTGTATTTGAATTACAGTGTTTCTCTCAAATCCTTGACTTTGATTTTTGCCGAAGTTTTTGCTGCCTTGTGATATAGGGGAACACCCCCAATTACAATAATTTTTGAAAGAAATTTTTGAAAAAAAAATCAATTGATTGACAAAGAGCATGATCTATCAGTACTCATCGTCAGTACTAGTACCAGTATCATGTTCTAATGAAATTTTGTATAAATCTAAAATCAATCAAAATTTTGGGACTTGGTCATTTTCCCATGGTATTATGTAATCTGAGGATTGCATATAGATAGTAGTAGTAGTGGTAAAATCCAAGTTCATTATCCATAGAATAATAATTAGAAATTGTATATTTAAATGATGGTCAGGAGCTTCTTTTTTATCCGCCTATATCGCCCTCAAGGTTTTTTAATTTTTGCTCAAATTGCTTATTTAAACTTGTAAAAATTAAATGCCTTGTTCATTCTTCATAAATAATTTGACTACTCTTACGACTAGGACTAGAGAACCGAAATTATCGAGACAAGTCAAGTTTGTCTGAGACTAAAGATAAGTACCTGCCTATATCAGGCTTGTATTTTCGTATATCGATAGAATTCACGTACAAAACTACTGTATTTATAAGTATCAAAAAGAGCAAAAAAAAGTTAATTTTACCCGCCGCAAGCAAACATCTTTCATTAAACCAAGAAAGAATAAAAGAATCGAAATTTGAATCGAAAAAAAATTACTTAAAGTGATATTGTACACATAGTTTACAATTATTGAACAATGCCCGATGAGGTGGAACTGTAGGTAGAATACTACTATGCATGCTCAGGTTTATTTAAGGATGAATTTTGAACAATGGGCAAGATCAATGGCCATTATTATCAAAGTCATATGCGAAAAAGAACATATTTATGCGAAAAAAATCCCGCAAAAATCCTCTAGGTAGGTACTTACATATACATATTGTCAAGTAGTTGCGGAAATGATGATTTACTCCAAGACACAGACTAAAGTAAATATAATTTTTGCGATAAACCAACTATTTTTTTTTACTAAAATTCTATATTTACCGAGTGTCCCATCAAAATATGAACTTTTAGCTCAAACCAAAAATAGTCAAAAATAGAAAAATCTTGCCACTTCAAAATCTTGAAAGCAAAAATGACAAAAATATTTATTTAAGATAAGTGGTTAGTCATCTCTATTCATTAATTAGCTACTACTAATCTTAAGGGTTATGTATTTAAATTATTTTGAAAGATTATTTTGAGTTTTTGATTTCATCACATTTGATCTTAAGAATATTCCAAGTTTTTTTGGAGAAAAGACAACAATCTTTCTAATCTAATGTAGGTATATCTCACGTGTTTAAATATGAATTGCAAGTTTATTTAGGTAATTGTGATCTTATAAGTGGGTCCAAGTATGTGTCGGACTTTATCAAAGGACAAGATACTGTATATGAGAAAAAGTATCAATTCTGGGTATTACAGAATATACTCGTAATACCTTTAATTTCTGAAAGTAAAAAATTTGAATATCTTTATGATGCAGATACTTTATACTGTAGGGTACTATACCCACATACAGACTACTCGTATGTATATGTACCCTAATGATGATTTGATTATCTAGTGTAAATATTACCCTAATAGTAGAAATATAACGATGCATTGGACGGGCAGTTGACTTTATAACTGTATTTTATTTTCATAATAATAATACATAATCCGATTCTTTCACAAAACTCATATAAGGAGAAAACCAACAAGATATTATGGCATTACTACCAGCATTATAAAGCTCATATTCCATTGAATTTGAATATTAAATGACAAAGAATCTTAACTCAGGCTTTTCAACGACTTTGTACGATAATCAGCTCGTAGCACGTAGATTTTACATAAAATTTGAATTTTTATTCATTACCTACTATGTAGTAGGTACTTGTACTACCTAGGTAGATGACTCAAGATGCACTTGATTTGTTTAATACTGACATTTAGCCATATACAAAAACGTCAAAAAATCAAAAAAAAATCGTATAATACGGATATTACCCTAACTGTAAGTAGGTGCATATACCTAGTAATTTGAGATTTTGATTAGACAGATTTAGAATTTAGTCACTATCTTGACTAAAATGTCAAAAATTTTGCAAATTTTAGCAAAAAAATCAAGCCAAAATGCCTATATTTTTTGAAATTTCAAGTTGATATCTATTCAGAGTTCAGAGTCAATGTTGTTTAAGAGGCTTTGATAATTTTGAATCTATGAAATTTTGAGATTTGAAACCTTGAGACACTTTAATAAGCTTACTACTTAAACCTTTATTAGAAATCAGCAAGGTCTTAATAGATGAATTTCAAATCGATATAGGTATTCGAATACTTTTGTGTTTGAATACTATGATAATATGCCATTGAATTATCATGATTTTTTTCCCAACTATTTCATATAAATAATGTGTAAAAGTCTTATATAATATGTAAAAAAGGTGGAAGTTGTACTACAGTCTACAGTGTAATAATTCGCTTTTGTTTTCCACTTTATTAAGTATTTTCATAGGGTTAAAAAGCATTGTTAAATCTCCTATTTTTTGTATTTTTTTTCCCAACTACTCAAAGGTCCAAAGGAAGAGAAGGAAAAAAAACTCCAAAAAAGATAATAAAAGTATTACGTGTAAAGCAATATGCATGTGTTCGTCTAGGGTATTAAGAAAAGTTAAATATTTATGCAAAAAGAGCTTAAGATTAGAGAACAAAATTTTAAAATTTCTACCAGCCAAGTAGATAGACCCTCTAATACCAGTACTAGTACTTATGTACATGTACTAATAACGTAAGAATGAAATGAAATAAAGTTTTAGAGAAAAAAAACCTGTTTGCTTGAAAAACATAAATAAGTCTTTACAGCAGCAACAACTAAATGAATTTTGCAATTTATATATGGGAAGAATATTCAATTAACTTCAAGTTTTTTGAGGAACTTCTGGTTATTTCAAAGATGCTTTACAATATTTTATTTCGGTTAATTTGGCAAGTAAACATTCATTTATTATCATTCAATAATACAAGTAAAATTCTACAAATATCATAAAATTCGCAAAAAGTAATGAGATTTCTAAATTCTAAATTAATTCAGAAATGCAATTTTGGCTTATTTCGTTCTGTGACAAAAGATCTACGTACAAATGACCTACAGACATTAGACCTACACAGGAGCAAATGACTTACAAGACAAAGGTACTTCAGACAAATGGCTTACGATGCGACATTTAACATACAATTTTAGTTTCTGTAATGTTTTATGAGTTTGTAATGGTAGGCTAATTATCTGTAGGTCATTTGTCCTGTAGCTACTGATATTTTGTCTTTGTAGATCAAACCAATATGTCAAGTAATTTTTTTTAGTTTTTACAAAAATTCGGGAATTTATGAAATAGAAAAAAAATAAAATTTTTTGATAAAAAGTGTATTGTTACTTGTAATTTGATAGGCCTTCTACCTAAACTAACTTACTTAAGATATGGATACAAGATATAGTATTATCTACTTAAAACTTAAAGTATTTTGCCATTTCAACTTAAAACTTACAAAAATTTAAACCTGGCTTTGCTAAAGTAGCACTATTCTTGATACTCGATTCTTGACAAAACTTAAAAAAAGTTGGAAACATCTGCAATTTATATATTTTATTTTGTCCTACCTATTTTACAGATATTTTATTTCTACTACAACAGATACTAGTAGTAATACCTGTGTACCACTACTATAAAAATAAGTAAGCTAACAAGGGTTTTTAACTTTTAACTATGAAACTAATGGGAAAAGTACGGTACTGGGCATTGGAGATATTTTATTTTCAACAAGACTCAATTTTTTTAAAGACACGATCAGTAGCCTTTCAATTGAAATCCTGGGACATTGAAAATTGGGAGAAGTTTTTAAAGGTCTCGAATTATCTTTAATGTATTTACAATAGGTACATCGAAAAGTATCAGTAATACTTACTGTATTATAAAAAATAGCATGTTTGTTTAGAATTTTGCCAGAATTTTGAAAAAGTAGCTGTACTTTTCATTCAATTGTCATTTGTTTTTTCTACTGTGGCAATTACCAAGCCCAAATTTTTTTTCTCAAAAGGTATCGTTAAAATTGATTCTTTTTTTCGTGCGAAAAAGATTGACATCAGATCAGAGAATACGATTGATTCGATTTTTTCATGGAATGCATATAAAGTTCAAAGGAAAAAAATTCGACCATCAAAAACATTCACTCAAACCCCAAAATGTCAGAAACTAAAAATCCTATATAGGTAGAGTAGGGTACTATATCATCTGAACAAATCTAGCTAGTCTAGTCAAAATTTCAAAATTTATAAAAATTTCATATCTAATTTTTGTCTCGATGGCTTGTATTGTATTTTTGTAGATCTTTGCAATATATTTTGTACTTTTTTTTTGTCTTTTTAGTACTAGTAGTGGTAGAATCTATAATAGAAATAGATTGTATTGTAAGTACTAGTAATAATAATTCTATTCTACGATTACTACTTTTCAAATAGAAATGAAGTTTCCTTCAGAAAAGAAATCTTAAATTAGATTCCCATATAAGTCGAACAAAACTTGTGTAATAATGCTCTTTTTTTTCTTTTTGAACTCTTGAAATCGATCGATCTATCTATCATGGAATTTATGTACACATTCTCAAATCTATTGTGGTCTAATAATAGGGGTTTACTTTTGATCTTGATTTGGTTTCTCAGACGAAGATTTCAACTTGGATTGAAGCCCAATTCAAACGAGTAAAAGTAAAGTAAGTAGTCCTGAGTCCTAAGAAAAAAATTCAATTTCTTTTTATAAACTTCATTTCATTTTAAAGCTTTTTACTGAACTTTTCATGTTAGGTAATATCTTATCAATCTTGTAAGTTCAAAATCGGAAGCTCGTTCTTGAACTTTTGTAATCTAACCAGTAGTACCCTACTAGTAAGTACCACTTCTACTATAGATATCATTAAAGGTGATAATAATAGAAAAAGGAATTTTTGCTTTCAAGAATAAAAAAAGATATCATTACACTTTTCATTGTATTATACACGCATTATCATATACATACAAGTACTGGTAGTAGATATAGTTGAATTAAACCATCACCAAATTTGGTTCTTCTGACTCAACTCAATCAGTTCGAATGAAAGGAAAAAAAAGTTCAAAAATTTATAAAACAAGACAAAGACTTGGTTGTCTGTCACTCAATCCTGTAGGAAATACCTACTACATACAATCTTATTATATCTTATTATATAAGTATGCAAAAAAGCTTATTTTATCTTATAAGATGTTGATTAGGTGTTTTACTCATGTACTGATCACTGGTACCGAAGCTATACTATTTGAATGATTCAGCATATTTTAGGTTTAGGAATAGTAATCAGTAAATGATATATACCCAAAGACAAGATTCAGAGTTTCCTTTCTAAGGATAAGTTCATTTACTTTTATACTTGAGATTTTTTTAGATACTTTTAAAAGTAGGTATGTTTATGTTTATGCTGATTCTTATGAAACTAGGTATATTTAAAATACAAGATTTCTTTATCATACTACTACTGGTAATCCACAGGATTCCAGTTCTATTTCAATTATTACTAGTTTTGGCTCTAGTAGTGCTGCTAGATAGTTGATTTACTACCACACTACCGAGCTAATCCTAAGTAGCTCTTGCAGTTTTATTACTTTTTATAAAAATCTACTAAATTATATCAAAAGCACTCTATTATAATTATCAACAAAAAACTCAAAAAAAGAGGGAATTTTTATTCTACTCGTATGTCAGTACCCTACTATAATACTTGCTGATTTCAGACCTCTAGGTCGAAATTAGCTTCTACAATGATTGTACTTGCAGTATTATGCAATGTGATTACAATCATTTTCAATACATCATTGTTTTAACAAATTCTGCCTATTTCTACCCAATATTGTGAAACTAATTGTATGTAAAAATATAATATGTAAATGAACATTGTAAATTGTAAATTGGTTTTAGATTTCTGAGAATCCAAATCCAATCTATCAATCTCATCTGTGTATTTATATTGACAAAGATTATTTGCAAACTTTTATCATTTCTAAAGACCCAAGATATTGTAAATATACAATACGTACAAGCAAGACCCTTGTGTACATATTTACCCAGTACAATTTATACAAATACAAACAAATAGACAATCTGTCGATACAATATAAGTATAAGTATCTGTATCTGTAGAAAGGGTAAATATACGTAAAAAAAGTAGAATCCAGCCAAGACTAAATAACAAAAGTAAATCAAAAACATTAGATCTCTAATGATTTACCCAAATATATATTTAAAAAGAGCTTGTTTGGAGATAATTTAAGGCTTTCATTTACAATATTTTAATAATTCTCCCACCCCTTAGCCCTATGTGTAGCTGTAGTAGGTACGTGTTATTAGGTCTATAAGTAATATAACCAGTTTTTGAATATTAAAAACCGACAAGTTTCATCCCTTCAAAACACTCTGATGCAATTAGAAGCTGTATTTTCTTCCATTTAAAGATATCCTAAAGCTCGGGCTCATCATCAGACTCAGAGAATCAGAATCCAGATATGCAATAATACAGGAGCAAAAAGGCCCAAAGCTAAATGATTGTTAACTACTTGCTATTATACAAGTAAAGAAAAGAAAAAAAATTATTAGAGTTTTGATTGACGCCAGAATTTCAAGCCTTAGCATTATAGCTTTAGATATACCTATACTGTAGGATTAATCAAAAAAAATTGTAAAAAAAATAAATGCCAAGATCTCGGGACTTTCAATTTAAGTCCCTAAAACTTCAAACTAAACTTCATTACCATATTAAGAAGAATTATTTTCGAATCCAATTAAACGAATCCCTACGGTCTGTTGCTTCTTCTCCCCCTTATACTAGTAAGCTATATACTGCCTACTAGTTTAACTAGTGTATGATATCAGAGATCAGAAATGTCTACTTATCTCATTTAAGTAAGTACATAAGTAAATTTCAGACCATTTGTTTACACAAGGAGTATGCTATCTACTTATACTTGGATCAGATTTGATTTTCGCCTAAAATAATTTCTAATCAAATCCTTTTCTATTATTAAATGTACTCTCAACTTTAGCCCTTTGACAAGATAAGCTTATCCCTTTATATTTTTACCCCTATCCAGGTCTTATTTACAATCTTGAAAAGATCCAAAATCAAAATTTTGTACATCTACTACAATACTATAAGTATAAAATCAAGTCATTGAACAACAAAAAATAATAATCTATAAAGAAATTTTTGAAAAATCTAGAACAAATTATGAAAAGACTCAAAAACCTAGTAAAAAAATCTAAAAATTGGTTCATACATATATCGAAGTTTAGAGTCTAAATCTTGTCCAAAAAGAACATAGTTATTTAGATCTAATTGAACTTTTGGGATTGTGTCAGTAAGTCAAATTTACTTTTTGACATTTTATTTTTCAACATTTTCAAGTAAATTCTAAAAAATCGAATATTATTAATGGAATCATTCAATACATCTCATCAACATCAAGTTTCTCGCTTGCCCAGCTTCAACTACCTATACCTATAGTACTTTGTATTTATTTACAAAAATAGACACCCTAACTCTAAAACCATTTGACTGTGTATTTTATAAGCTTAGTTAGTCTCAAGTCTCAAATCTCAGCCTGCCTGGTCTTTTATTTGAAGTCTGAATTTTACAAAATACAGTAGCCCGTGATTTTTGGTAGCACCGAGGAACCCAAAAGGGAATTGATAGAGTCGTGCTCAACTTTAATCAGATCCTGTCAAATATTTTGATGGAGTAATACTTTTTTTTAACTTCATTTTTATTTTATAACCAATCTTTAGTATGTATTGGATAGCATGGGGATATTCGATTGAGAAAGTCACAATAATAATCATATATTGAGAGATATTTTGGGAGATATGATGAATCTCCCGATGGGGTCTGACTTGAAGACTTTAAGGGCTACTACAGCACTTTATAGAAATATTTCTAACCACTTCTTATTATTGTCGACACGCGAAGGATTCTACTAGTACCTACCATAGTATCTGTATTTGTATTTTACAATATTTTAGGTTATTCAAATAAAAAGCCTAGGTACCTTATGCTTTTTTCCTAGCTTTGTTAAATTTTTTCAAACATAAGGGTCTAAATAAGGGCTCTTAAGGATCTCTGGTAAACTTGCAGTTCTATTGAGCAGAACAATGGATTTTGTTTGAGGACTCTCGAACCTAAGAATCAAGCGATTCGTCATGCCTTATGACTTGTCTCTAAAAAAAGTCCCCCCCTTTTCATATTTCTCAATTTTTTTTGGACATTTTGATCAAGAATGAAATGTCAAAAAATATTTATTTATATCTCGTACTCGTACTTATATGATGCTTTAAATACATATCTCTGATAAAATTAGATAATTTTGATTATGACTTTTCTTCCTTTTTTGGCTTTTGAATTGGCTTTATAGGTGAAGACCTTGAGCCATCTTGTTTGAATATAGGTTTCGGGTCATGAGCTTTAGCTGGTATTTTGATTTGTGGTGGTTTTGTAATGGGTTTTCCTGTATAAGCTTCCACAAGTGGATGCCTTCTTGGTTTTACTTTTGCACATTTTGCAAATTCTCTTTTATTATAAACACATCTTATTTTCTTTTTGTCAAAAACGTAATTTCTTTCACATCCGTAGTGAATTGCATTCTTGTAGAAGCACAAGTAGAACCTAAAAATCGCAATTTTTAGCTTCTAAAATGTAAAAATTAAGTTAGAAATTTTACATGGTACAATCGGAAGGATCTGCGACATATCCATTTTGCTTACAATTTACAACTAGAAAATAAATTAAATTACCATCAGTAGTTAAATAATATCTAAAAAAATTAAATTAAAAACTTGGTGGACAAAGATCTTCAGGTATCCTATCTCTAGCTACACATTCCCCCAGATCTGGATGAAAGGCTGTCCGCAGATCACACTTTAAAACAAAATTTAAAAACTTTTTTAAAAATTTCAAAAATCAAGTTTAATTACTTCCATAGGAAAGGCTCGACCCCGATGACATAAGAAGAAAAAAGTACAATGACGATCAGATGGATCTGGATATCTAATTTTTACAAAATATTACAAAATTTCAATTCTTAGCAGTAATCAGTATGTATCTACCTTCCAGTTATAGGATCATCTGGACATCTAAATTCACCTTTAAAATAACTAAATTAAATTTATAAATAACCTTAAATATATAAAGTACCATTTTGATCCACATAAATATCTGGTTCAGTGTCTGCATTTGCCAAAGTCTTAAGTAAAATTATTTGAAAAAATACAACAAATCCAAACATTTTGTCATAAATATTGCCTAAAATACATTAGGAATATGTATCAGTGTATGATTAATTACAGAAATATGTCTGGAATATATTTCTGGAGACTTCTGGAAGGTTAATTTTAGCTTCTTAAAGAATATATAATTAAATTATGAAACACTTTTAACTTTTAATTTTGCACATTATTCTAAATTGTAATTACCTACTACGAATGTTATTTTTCAAATTACAATGAAAAGTCATAAAAATTGTTTACATTTTCTCAATACAAACTTGCATAAATAATAAAAAAAACTGACCTAATTATTTAAAAAACATTGAAAACTCGAGTTTGTCATTTGACAATTATGCCTTTGAGTCATATAGTTGGTATTTAAGGAATCAGAGGTCGTAAAGTAGACTTTTTCAAAATATAGATTTATGACAAGTACACATTAGTACCTTTATATCTTTACAAATGGTAGTACATATGTATGTTAGTAGAATGAAAGAAAAATCAAATTTTATTTCTTCGATAAAAAATCATAAAATTTGAGTATGACTGTGCCTTTGCCTAAGGGTTCGATAGGTACAAATGGAGTAGTAGTTTTGTAGTAAATGTAAAAATATCTGATTATGCTTCCGTGATTTCTAGTAAATAGAAAGTCCATTAAGATTATCATATTTATAAGAATAAATCAAAAATTCATTTGCTACTTCAACCTGAACCAGAGCCAAATAACACATAAATATGTAGTATATTTGTAAAAAGTTTTGTAAGTTATCAACCCATCATTTGGTAACATTTTTATAATATCAGATATCTCTGATATCTCGCAGTATATTCTGATTGTGACGAGTTTCTTTTCGTAAAAATTTTATGACCCTAGTTTGTAGTTTGTCTAACAGGAAAATGCATACACCCTTTGCCTGCCTTGTGTTTTGCTTACTTATTTGCAAAATAGATAAATACTTAATATTAGTCCTCCTCACTTACTTGTTATTAGAGAAAAGTATATAGTTTTTAGATTATTAGATATAAAATTTGACTAACTTAAAATCCCACGGTTTTTAACCATCTTTTTCCATACTACCTACAAGTACTACTGAACATGATACATGTTAAATGCCAAATGCCAAATGCCAACTCTAATATACATAATGATAGGATACAAAATAGTGGAAACCAATTATACTACCTACTTTATAAAAATAAAACACCATAAAGTTTACTACTACTTGTATGTAGTACCTACTAGTAGGAAACTCGCCAAACGAGTTACTTCACTTGGATTCTTGGATTTTGAAAAAAAGCACCAGAGCCAGAGCCAGTGAGTTTAATTTACAATCAAATCAAAAAGTAATATAGAATCTCTGGAGATTTGAAAAATTTAGAAAATCTGAATATGAATGCATGAATAAGTGGTGAAAAAAACTCTCCTTCTCATTTTGTGAGAAATTCGGTGTTTGTTGTATGAATTCCAGCATGTCCCTATACAAGCAAGGTTACCCTAAAAAAGATAGATAAAGAAACAAATTCAGGAGTAACCTATCAATAATTTTTAGAAGCGTAAAATCTGATTTATGGAAATTATTGACAGATTAACTTACAATTTTAAGGTGCAAGTGCAAGCCTTTAAATTAAAATAAAATTTCATTAACGAGCACTGAGAAATTATTTTTAAGTTTTAAGGCTCAATTTTAGCTATAATAGGTAGGTTACAAAATTATATTATGGCCAGAATTCTGCCTTCAGAGCTGAAAAGATGTCCAGGTCTTAGAAGTACCTACAAAATACTATGTAGGTACTGTAGGAGTATGTATAAGCATTGATTTGACCTTAGTAAACTTTTACTTGTTTTCCAGGACAGTATTTACAATTCTGAAGAAGTGGCAAGGAGCTAAATAAAATACACCAGAGAGTTGAAATTGGGCATTATTTATTCCCAATCTGATAAGGTCCCTACCCGATGCAATGCAAGTTATAAGAGGTTGAAGGTGGCGTGGAGTGATTATTTTCCTGACCTTTCAAGTCCCCCCTTTTTCAATTTTTTTTATTCTACTTATAAATAAATACATACAAGTACAAGTACTACTAGCAGTATGTACATCTTTTTTAGTTGTATGAACAACAGCCCTTAATTGTACTTTATATAGGTACTGAGTACAACAAACAAGCAGAACAAACCAAAGGGCCAGCTGGCTACTACAAGAAATCCAAATGGTAGGAACTGGATTCTCAATTCTCAAAACCGAAACCAAAGAAAAAGTCAAACTAATACTTACCTATCTGTATCTTATGTACATATAAATACATATAAAAAGCACTTGAGTTTGAAAAAATTGTGTTTGAGTCTCTAGAAAGGATGAACCTCTGAATTTTAAGTAGCTCAAGAAAATTGTCTTTAAACAGGCGCCATATACATACCTATAGTACACAGAGTATTGCAGGTGTTTTGAAGTTTTCTAAATCCACTTGTTGATATTTTACCACTAAAATAGTAAGTATATATAGGTACATATATGTTGAAGTATTCAAATAAACCATACCTAAGTTACTCTTACCTGAATTTCAAATCTCGGGAGGATCGAATTCTCATTTTTGAAGGAAAAATAGTAAAAATCAGAAACCTTATGTCTTAAAAAAACATCAGCTTGTATAGGGACATGTTGAATTTTTCGAGGACAAAATTACTTGGGTTTCACTGATGAAATCGAACACCCAAAAATAAATGTGAAATAAAGTAGAAACCTGAGTTTTATTTAGGTTTTACATAGGTAGGTAAAGGACTTATAATGCTTCACTTCACAAATAGATAACTACGAGTAGATAGGTAGAGATACAGCAGTTGGTGGACAAAATAAAAGCTGGAAATAAAAATGAAATATTGGAAGGAACACTCTAAGTTTTAGATTTTTAGATAAAATTCAAGTATCAGTAGTAGTACTTGTAGATGTACGATACAATATACAGTAAGACCTTGTATCATAGGTATAAGTATCTAGGTTCCCCTACTAATACTATAATATAATACTAGGTATTTGTTAGTAAGTTTAGGTAAGTAAATTTAATTTAAAATTGAAATAAGAAGCTTAGAAAAAAATTTTTTCAGTTGACTTGATTGCAATTGTGCAATTCAATACTTTGATTTTGGATTTCTAATTTCTTATTGCTTGTAAAGAATGTTGTCAAAGTTAAGTCAACTAAAACCTCATGCATTCGAGATTGCTAGTATGGAAAAGGTCACCTGTAAGTTTTTCAAATCTGAAGTTTCCATTCTTAACAAATCTAGTCCAAAATTTTTAAAATTTTTATAGAAATAGTGCAGTCAAAAAATCCGTTTTCTTGAGCTGATGACAAATCTGAGATTAGTTTTTTTCTGGGACAAATTTAATTTTATGCTCATTGGCCAACTGGCACGGGTCGAAAGGTTATCCTGTTTTCTCAGATCATTATGATTTTGTACAAATTTTCCCAAAAATAGTTAAATAATTACAATCTTATGGTTTGGTGGTTTTTTAGGTGTTGTAAACTTAAAACACCCGGGTGGTTGTGGGTAGTCTGGTCATGGTATAATATCAGTACTCTGTACTCTGTAGGATTATTTAACCCCTCAAAAAGTTCAAAATTTTTACAGTTTACAGAAGGTAAGCTGTAAGAATTCAAACTTTAAAACTAAAAAGGTCCTTTAAAACTAGTAGGTACGAGTATAAGAAAAGTTGACAATCAAATTTCATCGTAGAGCATATGTCGTCATACGGTCCATATCCTTTTCTTAATCCATAGAAAATCATAAATTATTTTTGCCACTACCCCCATAACACACAATACCATAGTCAATTACTACAGAATATTATAGCTTACAGAAAAAAATCAATATCCACGGATTCAAATTACAAATTTGGTGTTTGGGACTTTGAGAAATTAACAAGAATTTTTAGAAGGGGAACTACAAATAGCCAAGTTATAATAAATTGAAAAATTCTTTGAAAGTTCAGAATTTGTCAAGCATATAATAAGCACAAATATAGCAAAAGAAAGGCAAAACATGCAATAATTGAAGGTACACACACACACACTACGATAATTTTGTATTTAAAACAATACGATCGAATGCTAAATTGCCAAAATTTTGACATTTTTGTGCACCTTTTTCCAAAATTGTGCTCATGATTCTTCATTTCAGATTTATTTTTACATGTGTAGTGTGTGTGCATGAGGTATGTAAGAAAGATAAACCAAAGATTGCCAAAATTACCATGTTACGAAATTTTAGCAATTTTTAACTACATTTCTCTGAAAAAAATTATAACTAAGCTAAAATTATTTTTTCAAGTTCAATTTGCTGGGAATAATCGCATACTGGCTTTTAATCAGCCTTTTTTTATAATCAACTAGTAGCCCGCTTTGCTACGCAAAGCTCGTTTAATAAATTTGAACAGAGATCAGAATTTATACTTACTATAGTA
>JAQIXA010001911.1:0-21021 GCA_034699045.1 Nanhermannia cf. coronata Gr-Ori-00579
GTAACGGCCCGTAGCCCGTACGGGCGCGGGCGGGTACCGGCGGGCCTAAAAAAGCTTGCCGGTTGCACACCTCTGCTACGGACTAGTATACAGATAGGTAAAGGTTTATTCTGGTCAATTAAATTTGAAAATTAAAAAATAATAATTAAACAATCACTCACAAATATTAAGGAAGAAACTGTAGAAGAGATATGTAACAACTATGTATTTAGATATGGCCGATATAACTGATTTAAAAATAAAATCAAAATTTAAATCTTTTCCTAGCTAATTGTCGTCTAAATTTTAATTTCTACAAATTAATAATTCTTACTTTATTTAAACTCGAACTTTCAAGAAATTTTTTCAAGGATTTTGAGACCAACTTTTATTAAAAAGTTATCCTCTGGACAAACAGACAGACAAACAGACAGGCAGATAGAAGGACAAAGTGCAAGCAAAGTTGAATAGTAATTTGAGTATTTCTAGACTTTAAATAGTCGATAAATTATGGAAAAACTAATCATTTTTCCAAAAATTTAGTACAATATCTGACCTAAATATCAGTATTTTGATCAAATTTTACAAAAAGTTCTAAATTTCCAAATTTGACCCCTGGTTTGACCTTTGATATGAATTTTGATCCTTGAGAATAAAAAATTTGTCTGGAATTTCTGAATATATTGATTTTTTGAGGTAAAAGTTGCTTTGCTCGTTGATACAAAAATACTATCACTATCTACTAGCCATAGTCTAAAATAATTTGAGTTATTTAAAAAGTCTATATCTTTGCTAGTTAGGTATATGTAGGTACTAGAGTACAATTTACAATGTGTAGAATGTAAAGTAAATTGTTCATCGAGTAGACAGATGACAATAGAAAGACATAAATTACGAGATGGGATTCAGATGAAAGAGAACGTGCTACCACTGATTGATGAGCTACCAAAATCCCCCAACATAAGCTCTTGTGTTTCAAACTTTTCAAATTTTTTAAACAAGGATTAGTAAGGAAAAAAGTAGAAAAATACTTTTGTCTATTTTTTCAACGACAAGTAGTACAGTACTATATCTAGTAGTAGGTATCTAAACTCTAGACAGAGGACTTTTTTTGAAAAATAGAATAAAAGGTACTAGTACCTATGTATCAGTAGATAAGTACGAGTAAAAAGTGAGATTGAAAGGGAATTCGGAAAGGATCAAGTAAGTCTCAGGTAGTTAGATTTCGATTTTTAAGCAATCGATCTACCAATAAGTATTGTACTTAGAAATCTATCATTATCAATTTTAGTTGTAAATTTCGAAAAAGCTCTGGTTCAATGGCAATTAATTACTAATCTTGAGAAATTAATACCAGTAGGTATATTGGATAGAAGAAACTTTAAAAAAAATTTTGTTAGTTTTTTGTAAAATGGATTTTACCAAGTACAAAATATTTCGAGTTATCAATCCAGTAAAATTTCTTCAAATTCTTCAATTTAGCTTAATTTATGATCAAAAAAGGTCAGATTTTGAATGCAAAATTGAAATGACATAACCCTTACAAACTGTAGGTGTTTGATTTTTGAAATTGAAGTTCGATTACAAAACTTTGAAATTTTTGGATTTTGTGCGAGCTAGATATATGAGCTAACAAATGAAATAAAAATAAAATATTGGATGATTGAGCAGAAGCTAAAAACCAAAAGGCTTAGGGCAAAAGGTCAAAGGTTTTATTATCTATGTAGGGTTTGAATAAGGGTCTTTTAGGACAAGCTTCAAGTGACAAGTCAAGGTGGTATATGGACTTGCATGTAAATTTCCTAAAGTTTGTAAATGTCCCTTGATTATCATACTAGTATGTACTAGGGTACTACATGTTATAAGAACATAAAATAAAATATGTCTATTACACATTTACATTTAGGTAGGGGTAAGAACAAAGGGTTCGGCTTGATCGAAAAGAAAAAAAGGACTTGGACCAAGGGACGTCTTCGATTTTGGAATTTTGGCCATTTTTTATTGACTGATTGCATATACCTAGTGTATATGCAGGTACTTACCTGGTAAAAGTTGTATTTCATAATATAATAAGGTACACGATACTGGAACAAGTCTATATAAGCGTATAAAGTTTTAAAAGTAATTTGTCAAGTGAGCTTGTCATGGACCAAGACCAAAAATCAAAAAATGGTTATAAGTTATAAAGCATATTACATTTTGTACAATTTTACACTCATCTTGTGCCTAAAAATATCGTCTTGCAATAAAATCAGCACAAAATTAGAAAAATTTTGATATTCTTGTAATATTGATGGATTCTAAATTCAGAGTAATATACATAGTACTTATCTATATCTATAGTCTTCAAGTCAATTGTTTCGAAAATATCATAATTTGTTCAAAAATTTACTTTTAAAAGTTATGTCTACAATATCGCCATTCTTTACCAGTAGTCAGTAGATTGATATTGATTAGATATAATTAAAATTATTCTTATTTATGACATACTGATATTGGACAAGATGTCCAAAATTTCAAAAAAAAATTTCAAATTGTTCAAAAAAAGCAATCGCGAGCGCGAGCCCATTGTTGTTCTCAAAATCTCCTTTTTTGTCCAAGAATTTTTCTTCTCTCTCGACTAATCTCACCACACCACTACAGATACTACTTATAGCTAACGAACGAAGAATATAATTTATTCACCATTGAAATGTCCTTTATCGAGCAAAAATTAAGTTACAAGTCTATTTACGGCATACTCAAATCAAATCAGACGACAAGTCAGTGTCTAGTGTCTAAAAAAAATCCTTCTAGACTATCTCAAATTTCAATTTTACCAAAACTTGTAGTACTTTAATAACATATCTATTAAGTACTACCCATATATATAGTATTAGTACTAGGTAATTCTATTCTTTCTAATGGGGAAATAATTTGTTCATCTCATTTGTCCTTTTTGCTTAATTCATTTCTAACTATCTAGGTATTATGATTATATAGTAATATTGTATGAATGCCTTCAGCACCTAGAATTTAGAATTCAAATCAGACAGGCAAAAATACACTTATCTCAAAAATTCTTCCAAAATTTCCTTATCTGTATACCAACTGGTCTAATACTGACTGGTTCAATATCTTCTGATTCAAAATAATTACGTACTGACTGGTCCAAATTATAAATACTGTTCTAAAATAAGCTGTAAATATAAATTTTGGATTTCTATTCCACAGTTTTCTTAATATTTTGAAGCTTTTGACATTCAAAAAATTATTTAGAAGCCGCAATATATCAGTATTATTAGAAGATTTTGAGGGTTATAGGTTATTTCAATCTATATCAAAAGCTGCAAAATATTAAGAAAAAAAGAATCCATATATATTTGAATTCTTTAACATTTATAATTTGGACCAGTCGGTATGGAAAGTATCCATTGTAATATATCCAAAAAAACTACAAAATTTAGCTCATTTTCATAATGTTTACTCACAATCTCACAATTACCTATTCAAATCAACTCAACACCTCTATTTTTATCTTTGCAAGAAATTTTGACCTTTTTTTGCAGGAAAATTTGGTGAATTGGTTCAAAATGATTCAAAAATAAAGTACTTAATTGTAAGGTCAATTTCTTAAAAAACCATTAAAATTTCCGAAATTTAGTTTAAAAGATACCTAGGTTGTGTAGCACGTCTTGAAATTTTTTGACATTTATAAACCTTTGTTTTTTGGATAATATCGAAAAAAATGTAATGAGAAAGACTAGTAGTACCAGTAGTAGAAATTATTGCAAAAAAAAGAGAATTAAAAGATTCTTCACATTTGAAACAATGGATTATTTGTGCCTTGGAGGGTTACAATGAAATTTTTCTGGTTAGCAAAGCTCATTGAATATGAGATTTTTTTGAGAACAATAATTACTTTTTATATCTAAATACCTCTATTTTTTTACATATAAATGACCAGAAGAACTGAGAGAGATTTGAAAGGGTACAATTTAAATCAACTACCGGACTTGATTTTCCATTTCATCAATGCAAATACCTGTATATACCAAGTAGGGGAAAATTTAAAATTTTGTACTTAAGATTTGAGAATTGGAAATCAAGAGCATAATCATAATCATAAATCAAATACAAGCTTCTGATTTACCTGCCCATAGATTTAGTAGTAAGTAGTAGGTAGTAGTAGATTTGAAGATTATTATTATTGTGATAATCTCACATTTCAAAAATCAAAATCAAAATCAAGATGATCATTTGCCTATAAGGGTAAATCGGAGCAAATTTAATCTCAAATGAAGCAAATGAACTTATTTCTTTTATACAAGAGTAGGTACTTACCTAAGTACTGATAGGATATGATGATAGGGCATAATAATAATAGAGATACTACGTGGTTCTTATCTTTAATGCTCATTAGCTAGCTAGTAATAGAGGATAGAAGGATAATAAATTTAAAATATAATATCTAGATATTATTCAAATTTTAAAAGATCCTATCCTATCTATCTAGTTTCATACTAGCACTCAATCAAATGGCAAAATATTCAAATATACCTACAAATATGCTTGAAATTCAATTTTGATTAAAATAAATACAAAAATTTATTAAATTTTTAAAACAAAATTCGAGATTCTTGTTCTTCCCTTACAAGACGACCTATTTACGACTAAATTTGACAAAATTTTTGACCTCAAAATTCAAAACGTCAAAAACATTGAGTAATTGAGCTTATAAAAGTTACGAATAAAAGTTACGAGTAAACTTTTTTTGAAATTTTTAAAATGAAATCTGACATTTTGTATCTAGATCATGTTTGGGTTGGTTGGTCTTGAAATCTGTGTGTTCGGCTTCTGCTGATTGGATTACCTCGATTATTTCGACAGAGATTTTGATCGTGATTCTCCATGGGTATTCGAATTCATTTCACTAATGGTGATGAATGCTGCCCAGTATCTTGATTTTGATATATTTGGATATGATATTAAACATCTACCAATACCCTTAGTATCTGTACTACATAGTAGTAAATATAAATATAGAGGTAGAACAAGAACAAGCAGGTAGATCCAATCAAGATCTAAATGCTCAGCGTTTGAAGTGATCAGGACCACCAGAATTATCCTTATAATCTATAATCTACATTCACAATTCACTGCCCGGGCCCTGCCACTCAAAATCTCAAATATCCAAATCCTATTTAAATCTAAATTTTCAATACTTTTTTATAACTACTCCTATACCTTACTACTACATTTTTTATATGCCACAAGCAAAAATTTACAACAATGAGATTATATTTTACTCTCATATATTTATACTGTATATTGGTCATATTGTCTTTAGATTAATCTGTCAAATATTGATAAAACCCGAGTTTTAAATAGAAAAATTATGAGTAGGTTTTAACTCAAACGATTTGCCTACATGATGAGAAGTCTATAAGTTTCATTATCACATTTAAGATTAGCTTTCAAGAATATACAACTACAAGGGTCTTAGAAATCCCACGAATAATTGAATTTTTGTCAAAATTTTGACTTTTTCAGCTTAGAAATTCTCAATTTTTTTAGAATAGCATAACTTGTAGGTATAAAGCAGTGGACATAATGAGGAATTGGCCCGGTAACTACATAGAAAAAAATTTTTCTAAAATTTGGTCCAAATTTTACAAAATGGCTTTCTTTATTATTGAAAAGCTCGTTTATTAAATGAAATTTTTGGAGGTTATAATTGCTTTGATATTATAATTTTGAACTATGTGTTTCAATTTTCAATTTAAATACTTGTACAATCAGTATGTACAAGTATATTAGTCCTAGTTTGAAGATTTTTAGCTTGAAGTTTGAGTCAATTGTCCAGGCAGAAATCTTAATTTACAATTTACACCCGAGTCTCGACTTGTTCTGTTCTTAAGTAGATAATAATTTTTGAGGATCTCGACCCTGAGGATTAAAAATTCTCTCTTCTCAACTCAACAGCATCAACATCTCAACTTGAAACTTGTGAGTTTATTAGAAGATATAATAATCATCTTTGTAAGAAATGAGAAAAGACAATGGTTCCTTACATCTCATGTATCTCATGTATTTATACAATATATAAAGTACAAATTGTTTGAAAAAAGGCAGAAAATCGAGCCTTAAGGCATTTGACAGTTATTTAGAAAAAAAACTAAAAGAGCTAAGATTATCACGAGAGAGAATTTTTTATACCCTCGTTTGTAATTTACATTAAAATTTACAACTATCAAAAAAAGTCTGAATTTGATTTTATATACAAAGTTACGAGTAGGGTATACTATAGCATACTTACTTATAGTAATAATCTGTAGTAGTATCTAGTTGGTATTACCAAGTAAATTAGGAGATAAATAAGTTTCCTTTTTAGATTTCAGATCAAGGTAAGGACATAATGATTAGATCATCAATCGCCTTCGAATAATTTGTACATAATTTTTAATGTTCTAATCCAATAGTAAATAAGTTTTAATGATATGAAATCAACACTTTTAAAGTCAAGTCAAAATCCTAAAAATGCTGCATTTCTATCAATTATTAGGATTTACTAAATAAGATCCTTAAAATTATTCGAAAATATCAAAGGTTTTATAGAATAGAGAATCTTTATTAGGATTTGCATTTCCAAGTTTTTATGAACATTTTTAGCTCTCATTCAAGTCATATTAGGATATTACAAAGAAAAATTTCCTCAAAAATTTTTTAAAAGTTGTTTGAAACCGAATGTATGTACTCGTATGTACTCGAACCTAGCTATATAATTTGATATTTCAAATAGGTATTATAGTACCCTACTATAACTAATACTTTATTAGACAAAAAATTTTGCCTACATTATAGGTAATGTAGGGTAATGTAGGGTACTTATGATTAAATTTTAGGAAATAATTTAAAATAAAAAGTCAAATTAGGTTCTATTCTTGAAATTTCTGAAAATTTAAATATTTAGTTGTGTACCAGTACCACTGTTAGCCTTTATGGTTAAAAGTAATTTTATGCAAATTTTTTTTTGAATTTTTGTGGGATTCGGATTGCTAAAAATCAAATTCATGTCAAGTTTTGAATATACCATACATATCTTGGTAAGCACTAAAGTGTTGTACTTTTTTTCAATATTTTTACAAAATAGTTCTTTAGTTACTTAAGTATGTACATTATCTAAAGTACAGTATCTAGTATGTCCAGTATCTAGGTACAGATATTTAAATTGTCCATTAGCAACTGAGGATGAGTTTATTTGAAAATCTTTGTTTTATATCCAAGTTTATTAATTGAAATCCACGTACTTACAGATCCACGAAACATGTACAAAATTAGAATCTTATCTACGAAATTCAACTATCTTTTAGAATTTCGAACTTTAAGTAAGTTTGGATATACCTAATATCAGTATTCTTTTTCTAAATGAAAATATTTGATTTATTGAAGCCAACCTCAAAATGACCAATCACTACTAACAATAATACAATAGTTAATCCAAAAGGTGCTAATTAAGCCTATAGAATTATGATCTAAATCTTCTCAAGGATTGATAAAAAATAACTTGGTCATGGTCCAGGAATAAATTGTATAAAAAACAAAAGCTTCAAGGGCCCAAATATCCAATGTAGCACCTGTTGATTCCTAAGGGTTTTGAGTTTGAGTTTTGAGAAATATTTTTCCCAAAATACCCCAAAGCCTAGTGACAAATGTAAAGCAAGTAAAGCACTACACTACAATTCCCATAGTACAATAGCAAATTTAATATATTAGGATATCAGCAGGTGTATTTGAATATGATTTTATGATTTGAAATAAAAAAAGGAAAAGTTTCAAGTATACAAGTAGGTACAAGATGTAGAATATTATGTAAGTGTTATAAAAATGCCGACTCATGATTGACATGAACAACCTCCCATATAGTAGTACATACAATCATATATAGCATAGTGTAACGAATAAATTATTTTTTTCTAAGAGTTCTGGAGCTCCAGAAAATGAGGACTTGTGTTAGGTAAATCATATCTGATCTCCAAATTGTCAATCATCATTAGCTTTTACTAGACGAAGAGATGACCCTTAAAATTATCTCAAAATATCCAAGAAAGTTTATCAAATGTCAAAATTGTCAAAGGTTAAAAGTTGCATAGAAATTAGATTCTGTTTTTAATAAAAGGATCATAATTTGCAAGTTTACTTTACTTAGGTATAATTTTTTATTGTAATTTTTTATCTTAATCAATTAAATCATTTTAGAAGATTATCAAGTGAAATTTCTTCAAAAAAATCTTAAATATTAGATATTGCTAATTTCATTATCATAATCGTATCGTATCATAAAATATCATAATGAAAATTTACCAAAATTGTAAGGACATATCAATTGTACGAGTGCATAAATCAAATTGAAATGATATTTTTGGATTTCAGGCATTTGCCATTGTATGTAACCTGAAGATACCCTTTGAAAAAAAATATTTTCAAATTTTGACAAAATCTATTTTATTCATTTGCATGGTACAATTGTGCCTAGTTCTAACTGATGTTCATGGTCCTGAAGTACTCTAAGGACCATGTGAACCTTAAAATCTCAAAATACCTCAATAGCCTTTGTACTTTACCAGCTACTTGATTCAATTGTATCAAATTGAACCATTCATATTCAAAATTGGAAATAGTAAATCATATCAAAAATTTTGAAATACATATTTAAAAGCTGTAATTTTCCCATGTCTGTTTAGCATTTAAAAACTTCACATAATAAATAATTAAGCTGATGCTAAAAAGGCTTAAACAATGATATTGGCAAGTGCACGATCTCTTAAGTACGTAGTAGGTCTCTCATGGTCAGTAGTAGAAGATTTTTTGTAGTAAAAAACAAACATTTTGAAAAAAAAGTTGAAAATAAGGAAAAGTTTACAGGAGGTAAGGAAGGATTGATTTCTCCAAAAAATAGGCGGTGTATGAATAGGTAGACTTGTAATTTATGATCTCAAAATCTTGCAAAAAAAGGTTTTTTTGAAGGGTAGGGTACTTGAAATGAGAAATATAAATGAATTTAACATATTAAAACAAAACAAAAACCCAATTTAAGAGCTTCAAATTCTTATAACAAGTCATTCTGTAAAAATTTTCCTGAAAATTTCGAAATTTTAGATATTTTGAAGATTGTTTCGTTTGTTCTAACTTTTTGAGAATTTTATTTTTTTATAATTTAATGTTAGCTAGAACTACTAGTATAAGGAATTAAATCATAGTAGGGTACTATTCTTATCTCAATTTTCAATTTAAAATCTTAATATTCGTCCATTTGACTGCATTACAAAATCTAGGATTTCTAGGAGTAATAACACTATTACTGCAAATTTTTGTAGGAATTTCAGAATAAGATATTTATTAGTAAACATATTCTTTAAAATTTTATGTAGGCTACCTACCTAAAAAACTGAAATTTTTGACCATTCGACTAAAATTGTATCTGAAACTTAATTCGATTCAAAGTTCAGCAATTCACATTGAAATTCAAAGTAATATGCCGAGAAATAATGTGGGTTTAATTATACTTGTACTCGTATCTATAAGATCGTGTTATATTGGTATATAATTCAGATTTCGAAATTCAAATTTCAACCAATTCGACCGACTTTGAGTCAAAAAATGAGAAATTTTAGGTAATGCCAAATATCCAAAAATTCTCTACTTAATTTCATTTCTCAGCTATTTTACATTATATATACCTAGGTACTTATGTATGTAATAGGGCTGATTCTGAACAATTTCGTGATCATGAAATCATGAAATAGGCATTGAGCTTCGTTATTTCTGAATCCCCTTTTTTTGACCACCAAGAATCTCCTAAAATTTGTTCATATTTCTCGCATAATTTCAATCGAAGGTACTTGAAATTTCCTTTTTATACTGAATTATCCGAAACAGCCATAATTATGAACCAATATATGCAGAGGTCAAGTTGAAAAAAATACTTCAAAGTGTTCTTAAATATCACAGTTCTATATTATTGTAGAAGTGGTACACTATATAGTATAATTACAGACATTTACAGATTCAAAACTCCGGTTTTTGAAAAATTCTCACTTTTAAATCGTAAAAAAACAACTTTATCAATATAGATATCACTACAATTGGACTTGATTCACCATTCTACGCCCAATAATTTCAAATTATCGAGGTAGATTTTGTCAAAAAGCCAAAATAAGCAATCCTAAGTAAGTATCTGTAGGGTACTGTACCTATAAATATTAGAAATTTGCAATTATCTGTAAATTCAGACCATTTATAAGCCTAGGTTTTGAGATTTTTGGCTCTAACAGTAATAATATCAGTATTATTTCAGACTTTAGAAAATTCTCACTAGAACTGACCGAAAAATGAATTTTTGGCAAAATTTCTGAAATTTTCATGAAAATTTGACAATCAAATACCCTTCTTTGTAAGTGTAACTCAAACTCAATATAGGTATGCAAAATTTTAAGCTAATTTCAATAAAAAAAGGATTCAAATCCAAATACTGGTAATAGGATTTAAAATAGTTTTTAAAATTTTTTAAGGTAGGTACATGCTCATAGATGATCTTGCAAAATATTTTGATAATTTTGCTTTTGACTGAATCTTTGTAACTTTACAACAAGTATAAGGGTATCATAGTATTTGCTCAAAATTATATAATCTGGTTTTTTTTCTTCTCTTTTGTGAATATTGAACTCTGAACAGGTTACACTATAAAGCTAAACTAATTCACAATCTTAGCAATCAAATTCAGATTCTTTGTGGTCAAAAGCCAGGTAGACAATCAGTAGTAGGGTACTCGTATAAGGTAGGGTACAGATGACTATAGAATAGAAGAATTAAGTCCAAAAAGTCAACAATTTAAAAAAGCAAGTTGCAAATTATTTCAATGTCAACTTGTATTTGTACTTTTATGTCAACTTCTTATGGGGTTTATGACATGAATGGAAATTATAGAATTATCCAGCAACTCACTTCAGCCACGAAATGTATGTATAATTTTACATACAAGAAAAAAAACGAGACAGAAAAGAGACATTTTGTCACCAAAAAGCCAAACCCCTGGGCCACTGGTCTTCAGAAATCTTAATCTCTCAAGCAAAAAATCTCTCTACAATTTTTTTGCAAAAATTCATATTAAAGGATAGTGAATTATATTAAATATTTGTTTAAATCACCGAACCATTTACAAGGGCCATTTTCCCATGATAAATGTAGAAAATCTGTTGAAATCGCCGGAAATGAATGAATTGCTTTTTCCGCGTTACAGATCGCATTACAGAACAAGAACATTTATTTCATACATTTTTTTCTTGGTATTGTTAAAAATTTCAAATGAGCTCAAATAAAAAGCATTTTTAGCATTTCTTCAAGTGGCTAATTTAACTCCTCACGTGTGAATTCTCATAATCTTGTCACCTCAAAAAAGTTCTCATCTTTTTATGAATTCTATGAAATATTTCATAAAAAAATGTGATAATTCTAGAAAAAATGAACTATTTGGACAATTTAAAGCAAAATTTTTCTATTTCTGCATTAAAAGTTACGGTATCCTGCTAGAATGCCCGGTTTTTTATGCCCCGATGCCCCGAGCTAAAATGCTCCGATACTAAAATGCCCCAGTGAGTTTTTTTCAAATAAATGATATCTAAAAAGTATAAAAACAAAATATTCAACTTATGCACCAACGAAAAATACTGACTAGGGCGTTTTAGTATCGGGGCATAAAAAATCGGGGCATTAAAGACCTAAATCAAAAGTTACATATTACATATATGAATATTAGGTTTTCAAACTAAATATTTTGTAAGACATTTTAAGTGACTCAAAACCGGGAATTTATAAAGTGAGCAAAAAAATGCTAAATTTCTAAAAAAAAAAAAGTTCGATCTTTTCGGTACTGGTATTTTTTTAAAGAATTAATGTACCTGTAGGTAATACAGTCGGCTATTTTTGCATAAGACACCCATAAAATCTAGTTTGAAATATTCCGAGTTAAAGAACTTACACCAGTTTAGTCTAATAAATGTTTCCTACTAATGCTAAACTAAAGCTAAGGATAAGATAAGTATTTACTTTTTATATCAATTTACTAGTACAGTATTATGTATATCATACTATACTATTTATTTGATCAAGATTTAATCTTCAAGTTCTTCGGCAAATTCTCCAACTAACTACAGATACCTTTAGGTAAATCGAATTCGAAATTCGAGTTTAATTGTCATGTTTCTGAGAACTTTTTTCTTTTTTATGGAATGTCGTATAGTAACTCAACAACTTGTTGAGCACACAACACATCATCAAGTTTTAGTCTAACAAGATGATGCTACATATATGTATATAAAAAAACATTTTAAATTTTAAGACACCACTAGTCTAGGTTGATTTGAGAATGTGATTAGAAGTATCTTAATATAATTTTAAATTAAAAAAAAGTTGAACTTTATGCATAAAACTTATTAGACTTACTAGTCAGTATTACGAGTAGAAAGAAAAAACCTTAAAAACTTGTAATTGAAAACGAGATGCAAACTTGCAATTGATATACTGGTACTAGGTACTATAGTATAAGAGTTTATTTACATAAGAAATGTATATTTGTAAAGTTTATTATTCTGGTCTGGAATCATAAAATTCACTTTAAAAAAGTAAAAGTTTTATATGACATTTTTTAAGACATTCCTTATCAAAACATAATTCAGCAGAGCTCAAATTAAGATATCTCATTTCAAAATGTAAACCACCCTGGCTGGTTAGATCTGGATATTTAAAACGGCTCTGATTTAATTTAATCCCTATTTTAGTGGAATTTACCCATATATTATTGGTTTAACATAGGCTAATCTTAAATATAGGGGTAATTTCAACCAAAATAGGGATGAAATTAAACTTGAGTCAGTTACTTTTATAAAAATTTCAAAATGGAAAAGTTTTCACCCGTGAACATTTTTAAAAAAATGAGTTTTCTAAACCTTCAATATATCTTTACTAATTTTTTGAACTTTTTTCAAATCTTGTGATTCTATTCGAGCTTAAAGTACCCATAATATAGGTACTAAATTCATAAAAATGATCATTTATTGGATGGTTCCCCCTTAAATCTAATCCTTAATCCTTACGTGACACTTGAAGATAAGTATGATGGTCAAAATAAGAATATACTGTATTAGTATGTATGTATAAGTATAATATCCATTGGAAAGTGCCATATACAGATTAGGTATTAAGATAAGCACTTGTCAGTTGATTTATAAGAGCTCGGAAATCTCAATGCAAGAAAAAATTAAACAATTTTTTGTTCATCTTTCTTTACACACATTATTATAAGTTCCAATTAGCATGTTTTTGCCAAATAACTCTTAAAACTAATTACGATCACAAAGTTTAACAAAATAGATATTCAAGTAAAGGTTCATTCTAGTAGTCAAAATTTTGCCTAAAAGGATATCTTCGAATAATATTGGGCTTTCTGGCCTTTATATGAGGTTTTAACATACAAAGACCAGAAAGCCGAATACACCTTTATTAAGCTTTAAAAGTTAGAATTTTTAGAAAAAATCTGAAGTGAGTACGAATTAATCATCTAAATATTATAATTTTTGCAAAAATGTCTCAAATAAAACCCAATTCGACTTGCTAAAACTGGAAGGTTTTTCTAAATTCCTAAAGTAGGGTATACTTTTTCGTGTAGAAACGCTGGAAATTCAATTTAAAATCGGTTTTTTCCTGCTGTCTATCAGTATGATAGGGTTATGAGGGTATTTAAAATTCAAATTTATAAATTTAAACTTATACACGTGCTTTATGGAGGCATGATTTCTCAGCCCAGATCCAAGAAATCCAAGAAACCGATTCCGTGACTTCTGATTTACTTTTAAAATCCTTGATTTTGACTTTAGGTATTTCCCATAAGATACCAACCAGCAGCAAATAAAATGAATATTTAAATAAAGATCCATTATACAGGTACTAGTCACTAGTACAGTACATATGTATGTAAGTATGTAATGTATAATGGGTAATAATTCAAGCCAAGTCCCCATTTATTAAAATGAAAAAGCTCTGTCTTGATCTTTTGTTGTTCGAGTACTTGACTATGTATGTATAGGTACAATATTATGGGTTCGTTTTTTAGTTTGGAGTTTGGAATAATAGATCTTGGAACAACTTCTGAATCTTTTTGGTAAAAAGTGGTTTATGGGTTGAATAATTTGCATCTCGTAAATTCATAAATTTATAATCCAACAAAACATCCAGATCTTGTAACTTGTACCTGTTCCTGT
Source organism: Nanhermannia cf. coronata Gr-Ori-00579 (assembly GCA_034699045.1). NCBI lineage: Eukaryota > Metazoa > Arthropoda > Arachnida > Sarcoptiformes > Nanhermanniidae > Nanhermannia > Nanhermannia cf. coronata Gr-Ori-00579. The sequence continues at coordinate 14,274 of JAQIXA010001911.1, forward strand.
ACACTGTAATACTATAATATGTAAGTACAAGTTCAGATTTTTTGGATTTTTTAGATTTTATGATTCATTATTATTATTAATTAAGTCGAGCTTATCCAAAGTGTGTATTTATCCCACAAGTACTACAGTACAAGTACAAGGTAGGTAATGTGAGAAATGTGAGATATTCGACTTCGGCTTGCCCTTTAAATGCCCTATTAGACTCTATACAGTCAGACACAGACTTGGTTTAAGGTTTGAAATCTTGGGTTTAAAATTTAAAATCCAGTTTAAGGTTTCGATAATCATTTTGTATAGAGGCAAATTATCAAACTCATTTTATAGTATTGTTAGTAGCTGATTATACTAATAGTAGTCATCAGTATCAGTAGTAGGTAGGTATATCTATTTATCTATAATAATGAAAACTAGGTAATTTATATAAAATTTTCTAAATTTTCTAAAAAATTTCAATTTCGATAATTAAATGACATTCCAATTTGTTTTGACATAATTTTGGCATTTAATTTTGAGCATAGCTATACCGTTGTGTTCTGATGATTTTTATAGAAATTTTTCTTGAAAATCTAAATTAAACCCTACTGAAATATTGATTAACTAAAGGATATCTTCGGCTTTTAGGCCTTTACTATACTAAACCTCGAGGTAAAGGTTTACCTCGATAACTAGAAGATATCCTTTGTAAATTTGTAAAAAAAAACAGTTGAAAATTTGATATTTGACAGATATTCAATGAGTTGAATCTCTGTAAATTTTTATATGAGCATTTACTTATGAGAAACTATCTCGATTTTGTAATTTCCCCAAGTTGAGATTGATAAATAAGTGTGAGATAGAACATAGTAGGGGTACTTTAGGATTAATCTGAAATTATAAATTACTACCCTGGAATTTATACCAGTATAATCTACTAATATACATAAAATCGTGTACATAATAGCCAACAAATTTCGGAAAAAAAAACCTTCAAAAGTGTACAAATTTACCTAGTACGAGTACTAAATACAGTATTGGTAATACCTAAGTACATATTAAATATGAAATATATTAAAAATTGAAACTGATATGATCTTGAACGATTTCAGATTTAGATGGATAGCATGCCACGATCGACCACAAAAATGTTTGATTGATTGATGAGGCTTAAATTAATTTTTGTAAATAATCATATATCCCCACACATTATATACAATAAGTACTGTATACACATACACAAGCCAAGAAATTGAAATTCTGATCAAGATTTTGATTTCAAATTTCAAGAACTTAAATCTCCTGGACAGTTCGAGTACTATATAGATAGTAAGGTAAATCTCAATAGTGCAATTGAAATTCGATTAGAAATCTATTTCTATTTTCTATTTCTGTAAATCTGATTTCATATTCTGTGAATGCGACTATTGATTTGAGAGATTTTTCGATTCTCAGAACAGATTCATGATTTCAATTCAAATTTCTTTAAGGATCTAAAATGATCATGTTTTTGTGATTCTATACTGTATTGCTGACATTATTTATTACATTTAAAGTATTCAGAAGATGCTGCTAAACAATAGTCATTTTGTATCCAACCTCGATTCTTAATCTGTAATAATCATCCTGTTATAATGTCAAAGAAAAAACTATCAATGAATACTCTGATGACCCAAAATCGCCAAAAACCAAAATCTCTAATTCCCAAGATCTCCAATGCCCAAAATCTCCAATGCCCAAAATCTCCAATAAAAATCTCCAATTCCCAAAATCTCCAATGCCCAAAATCTCCAATGCCCAAAATCTCCAATAAAAATCTCCAATTCCCAAAATCTCCAATTCCCAAGATCTCCAATGCCCAAAATCTCCAAAATCTCCAAATCCCTAATAAATCTCCAATAAATACCTCTAATTCCTAATTTTTTGTATTTTTATTGTAGTCAAATTAAAGCCAAATTTTTAACAAAATCTCAATTTTTATAGATTTTATAGATTAGGTTTTTTTAAAAAATCTCAAAATTTTCATTTTAAAAATTAGAAAAGATCATTCAAGGCCACTAGAAAAGGCCCCTTTTCACCTTTTCCCGGATTATTAAATATTTTAATCATGTCTAGAAGACTATCACTCTTACTAACCTAGGTATAGTTATTTTAAATTGAAATTAAAATGCATTATCGTTTCTCTTTTTGTAACATCTATTGACCATTAAAAAAAAAATTTCGAATTTTTGATTAAAATTAAACTTTAAGTTTTAACACTTCCAACAACTCCCAGCTATATGATTATGATATTGTAAAATTCTGATATTTTGATTGTAGGTAAGTTGATTTTATTTCAAAAAAATATCATTTTGGACATAATATCACCGGATATTTTGGCCCTTAATCGATAATCTAGTACTTTTCATGTACCTACTCGTACATTTAAATATGAAATGTAATACAGTTGGTCGTATTGTTGAGGAGACTATTGTAAAAATTGAAATGTACTAGTATAACATCGTAAAAAAATGGTTCTAAGCCAATAATCTCTTTGCAACCAATAGTACCAGTCAGTGCAATACAACTATATCAGAGAAATGAGTTTTTGAAATGAAATATTTTGCGACTACCTAATATAGTATACTATAACTAGCGTAGTATACAATGGAAATGTTGAACAAATCTAAATTCTAAATAGAACATCACGAATAATAGTACTAATTTTTTATTTGCTTGGCTTGGCTTGGCTTGACTACTACTACTACATACTAATACTAATACTAACTAGTGTACTCGTACTATTAAATTCTGATCTCAAAATACTATATTTAAGCACTATTGCACATTGTGGTAAAAAGGGTTCAAATTAAATGTACAGCCGACTATGGATAAATATAAATACAAATAAATATTCTATTTTTTTTCCTCTGGCCTTGCCTTTCTCACATTTACACTTTACCCTTTCAATTAGCACACCCCTACACTTCTGCCTGCTCTGACCAACAGAGCACGAAATACACAGCTAGATATTACACGAATTGAACAGTTTTATAGCTCGTTTTTGTCCTTTTAAGGTGGATTTTTGTATTTTTGTCTGTTTTATCAAGTCGCAATTATATATTTTGATGCTATTACATACAGATATTAGATACCTATAAATGATCGAAATATAAGAGTGTTTCTAAATGCTTCAGATCAAAGTCTAGGCGATCCAAAGGATTTTAAAGATAAATTGCAGCAATAATAATAAGTTTATACCTTAATTAAAATTTTTACAATTTCGGCAATAATTTTTAACATTTTGACTTATAATATAATGCAGATAAATGAAATAGCTGAAATATTAAGATTATGCTATAGCTATAGATATATACTCATATTTACAATTAGTCAAATACAGTATAATTGTGTGAGCGAAGCAAGCACTTACTATTCAATTTTTCTTGTCGGTTTGTCTGCCTGTTTGGTTGTTTGCCCAGAATAAAACTCGAAAAATATTGGAGCGATTTAAACCAAATTTAGTATGAAAGACCCTTATTCTTATACTCGTAGGGTCTAATTGTCTCAATTTGATAAAAATTTCAAATTCCTCACCCAAGCGGTTCTGTGGGCCCTTTAAAGGGCCCCTATGTTAATCAAATGGATATAAAAATCAAAAATGGCAATCAAGTGGCTTATACTCTACGAGTATATCGATGAATCAGAATTCTGAATTTGACATCCGTTTGACTCGTAAGTTGACCTTGACCTTAGCCTTAGCCTTCAAAAAATGCGGCAATTTGAAATGTCCTTAAAGCTTTGCTCGCACACTTACTAATTAACTAAAGAGTAATTAAACTAATTTTATTGAACTCCTCGTATCTACAAATCCGAACCTCAAATCAAAGAATTTTTTTTAATCTACAAAATTTTATTCAGTTTATTAAGAGAGATTAAGAGATTAAGAGATTTATTAAGAGATTGATTAGAGATTGATATTAGAAAGAGATTGATATATCTGATTTTAAAAATTTGGTAAAATTCACCCAAGAATCATTACATTAGGAATCATTGTATAAAAAGTATTTCGTTTGTATATCCCTAAATTAAAAATTAAAAGAATTTTCAAAATTGTGCTTTTGAGATGGTTTCTCAATACTAATTTTTTACGTATTTTAATACTTGTCTTGAAAATTCTGCCTGTATGATTGAGTGCTATGTAGGAACTATTTACAATTTGTATTAAGTAAGGGTTAAAGTTGAATTTATTTCATTTTATTCGTAATTTTTGTATTTAGTTCTAATAAAAGATACATATTGCCAGCTGTCCAAAGTCCAATATAAGTTGTGACAAAACATAGTTACTTATTAGTACTCGTTATACCTACTATAGTATCACATAGTAGTATTATACCAAGCCTAAAGGAGATTAGAATTAGAATTAAAATTTGAAAATTTACAAAATTTGATGCAAAGTGAGTGAAGCATAGTTTGAGTTTGAGCTATCGAACCGTACTATAATGCTATAGTGGGATACAATCGGCTTAAAAAAAAGCCGCAAAAACTGCAGGGGGATTGAGATATATATTTTTGAAAACTAGTATTTTTATATATTTATTACAGATTAGCCAGATTTGCATTGTAATAAGTCCATTCTTTGGCTGGGTAAGGAGTTTAAACTTGAACAGGAACTTGGTATTTACAGTATTATAGTATCAGAAAGAACAGAAAATAAATGGTAAATCGTAATTATCAAAGGGTATTATATCAAAGTGTTGAACCATTAACCGATGAAATAGCCTCAAAATAAAATATATACTAAATGAATACATGTATTCATTCAGGTGACATTTTGTATAAATCTAAAGTGTCAAAATTCAAATTCCGACACCGCATCAAAACTTGTTGCAATTATTTTCAAATTTTTGATCTAATTTTCAAATATCGACTTTTAAAAGACAAAGTATATATCTGTATTTTTAAATTTCGAAATATATCTAACTGTAGTTATGTGTTCTGAAATTTTCTGAAAAGTTAAACGATCTAAAAGCATTAGAAAAACGAACAAAATTGAAAAACTTGATAAGAAATTTTGAAATTTAGGACAAAAATTTTGGAAATAAAAATATTTCTGGTAGCTGATCCTGAGTTAGAGATCTAAAATTTCCTGATAATAAGCTAGAAGATACAGAGTAGTCTTGAAAGTTCAAAAAGTTGACAAATTTTCATAATTTTTTTGTCAATATATGCCATTTTGTCATACCCATGATATATTTTAGTCAAAATTTTGAAATTTTAAAGCTTCATAACTAAACTAGAGATCTATTTCCAGATATACTAGGCTAGATGTTTAAGATCATAGAACTTTGGTCATAATGTCTTGAAAAGTATTTTGAATTTTGATAATTTTAACTTGAAAATTTACCATTTATTGTAGAAAAATACCGAGTAGCTTTCGGTTCAGTTTTCTATACGTTCTAATGGGTTTTAAATCTGGTTTGAAAAAGAGTAAGTGTGAATTTATTTTCAAAGTTGTGAATGAACTTTTTTTTTGTCATATTTTTACTCGTAATGGAAACCCTTTAAATCTGAAATCCCACAATTGTACTGTATAATGGATTTCCTTTCTGAAACTACTGGATTATAAACACTAAAATGTACCAGTCAGAAGATCCTAAATACTAATAGTAAGTATACATACTTGCCTCGAAAAAAGTGTTAAAAGCCCTTAGGTAGGAATTATGATTTCCAAATAAAAAAGAGTTGACAATTGACTCATTTCCCCATGCTCTGGTGACTTTAAGAGAGTATATATTTAGAATAGGACACTTACCCTTACTTATTACTACAGACTTATGAAATATCATATAAAGCAAATATTGAATCATTTCAGAGCATTTTTAGAATCTTCAAATTTTGGCTAATTTAACGCATGTTTGAATGAATTGATCGTGAGAAAACACTTGGACTTGTAGTAAATTGTAGTAAAGTCAAGTGTCTCATTCTTAACTCATCCAAGCATACCAAAATGTTACGTAAAAATCTTGTTAAGAAATCGACTCAATTTTAACAAATTTTTATAAAGTCAACACAATTACAATTCAATTTGAATCCCAAATATGTAATGCTAAAAAATACATAAAAATCCCAATAATAATCAACCTTCTCAACAAAATTTAAATATTTTCTTGTCAATTCTGAAGAAAATTTTGCAAATTTGGGTATTTTTTTCTCAATTTGAGATTTGAAATTCATTTCTACATTATTGCTACTATCTATTTTATATCATTAATCCCAATCCCAATAATAGATCATACGGATACGGATTACGAACAATTTAATGTTTATCAAAGAAATTTAAAAGGCTTTTGAATCAAACACTTGTATCCAGTAGAGGTCTGAAATTTTCCTAAATATCTGTATATGTTTCGAGTGTAATTTAGGGATAATCAATAGTTTTTAGGGGACATAATAGATGCTAGTTTACTAGTTCAAGATAACGTTCAAAGAATTCTAATTTTTATTTTTATTTTAAAAAAATTTGTTGTGAGGATTTTTACGAATTTGTAGGTTGCTCTTCAACATATAGTGTATCATGGAAATTTTGTCCACTTTTCAGTTTGTCCTTGATTTCTTTACAGTCACAGTCAGAGGTGTGCACGGGCCAAATTTTTTAGCCCGTACCCGTGAAAGCCCGTGAAATTTAAGAATTTTAGGCCCGTAACCGTGAACTATTTTGGCGACCCGGCCCGGCCCGTAGAAGCCCGTGGGGGCCCGTGGCGGTCCGTGAAATAAATACTTACTATAATATAAT